>JAWNMV010000488.1:0-45342 GCA_035043635.1 Drosophila rellima
GTCTTAGGCTCTAGTGGGAAATTTATGTGTAATATATATAAGATTAGACAGTCATTAACATCAGACAGATTGATAGTGGCTGTGCATTAATTTCCAAAGCATTTTCCTCTCGGAAATTGCAAAAAAATATTTACAAAACTCCATTAAATCTTCCAATTTTATTATTTAATGGATATGATTACCTTTTTATCGATTCAAACGATATTAACGAGCTAACATAAAAGCTGATGTATCCTCAATCGACAGGGTATAAAATCTCAGCTAAATACACAAGATTCTTGGAAAAAGAACTACAGTCCCTTGCAGACTTACTGAATATACATTTAAATGTAAATAAAATGGTAATCGAAGTACAAACGTGCTTCAATTGCAAGATCTGAAATAGCTGTGGTGTCGAAAACTATTAATTTCACTTTTCAAAAATGGTTGTATTCTCATTAACCTTATATGTCGGCATTGCCTTCGATCTTAACCAAATGCTAATTTTCCAATACCTCTGTGCTGAATTGAAATATGTACCGTCCTCCTCAATATTTATTTAGTAGCCAAGCATCCCGGAATTGTGAGTGACTGAGTTATTTTGCTTACAGTGATACTTGTATTAGGGTTACCGAATACTAGTAGGAGGACGGTACATATTTCAATTCAGCACAGAGGTATTGGAAAATTAGCATTTGGTTAAGATCGAAGGCAATGCCGACATATAAGGTTAATGAGAATACAACCATTTTTGAAAAGTGAAATTAATAGTTTTCGACACCACAGCTATTTCAGATCTTGCAATTGAAGCACGTTTGTACTTCGATTACCATTTTATTTACATTTAAATGTATATTCAGTAAGTCTGCAAGGGACTGTAGTTCTTTTTCCAAGAATCTTGTGTATTTAGCTGAGATTTTATACCCTGTCGATTGAGGATACATCAGCTTTTATGTTAGCTCGTTAATATCGTTTGAATCGATAAAAAGGTAATCATATCCATTAAATAATAAAATTGGAAGATTTAATGGAGTTTTGTAAATATTTTTTTGCAATTTCCGAGAGGAAAATGCTTTGGAAATTAATGCACAGCCACTATCAATCTGTCTGATGTTAATGACTGTCTAATCTTATATATATTACACATAAATTTCCCACTAGAGCCTAAGACTCTAGAGATAGATAAGCCCTGGGATAGAATAGTTTATCTATCTTACACGCTGGCGATAGGCCGCAGACCTAGGTAAAGAGTTCTGCGCACAGATACGGAGTCTTCACACCATCTGCGGGTGATAAGAAGACGACGCCATGTGCAGCGGCATAAATTATATCAAGACAAGATAGGATGATAAGTATTGATTGTTAAGGTTACTTATTGTAATAGATTTAAGTATTTTAAGATAATGATATAGTTTTCAATAAAACTGCCGAGTCTCTCGGCAGATTAGTCCAAAAACCAACTCCGAGCTGTGCACACTTATTTCGCCGCGTCGATACTCCATTCGCATTTTCAATGACAATAGCCCGGTATTAACTTATCACTCTATTTCACACCACAATTAGCAACCCAAGCAGTTACTTCAGATTCCTGCGCTTTGGAAGTGAGTGATGATCAGCTGGCAGAGTTAAATTCAAGTAATGGTACTAATCTTCCTGATCGATCTTCGTTACGTGGAGTAAATCCACGAAGAAGAGGACGTGGCTATCTGCTAACACTCGCCTAGTAGTGCCTGAAACAATTGCTTATTCTGTGATCAGCATATGATTGAGCAAACTGTAACACGAGAATTGATTGTGAGCCCAAATTATACTGCTAACGTTCAGCAATGACCGTCAGCCCTGGCTTCAACAGCAAGTCGCACATCGGTGCATCCTAGTAAGGTTGCTCAAAAAATTCAGATAGGCGGAAAGTGCTCACCGATGAAACTTTAGATGGAGATTTTAGCGCCTTGTGCAAGAATATGAATATCCTGTTTGTAGGAAGAGCGCGGGATTGGTATTGGCGGTACCATAAGAAAGTGGATCGCATTACCTGGTCCGAGTTTTGCCTTGCTTATATTATAAATAAGAGCTTGCCAGCAAGGAGCAAATACGTTCCCGTAATCAAAAACCTGGGAAGAGTTTTGCCAATTTCTATGAGAGCGTGGTTTCTCTAATTGATAAGTCGTCGGTCCAAATTGATGAGGAAGAACTGATTGAAATTCTTAAAAACAATCTGCTTCCAGAAATGTCACTTGTTGGAATTGCGAAATGCAGGGACACGTATGGGAAAACTGTCTTGCTCAGCCCCGAATATTTTGTTATGGTTGTGTATAATGTAAGAAATGTCTTTAACGTATATCGGAAAACCGACAGAAGGGAGCGTCCACCAACAATAGGATGCCCCCTACCGATTGATTGCTACTGACACAGGCCCCAGTCCTTACGCAGAATCCATTCCACATTTAACTATGCTGAAAAGATTACGGGGGTGAACAGAATACTCCGGATGACTTTTTGCATCGTCGCCCCTGTCATGAGCGACTTAGAAATTATTTAGAAGTTCGACATAGAATTTTTAATGAAATAATTCCTTTAAAATCTAGAAATACAGTTCGATGTAAAAATTATTTGAGGCGTGAAAAACATTACGCAAACTATTAGTTTCTGAATCGACTTCTACCGAGTCTGAGGAACGGCTTCGTACTACCGCAGTACCTGACACAAATTTATATCCTTTGTCAAGAGTGCAATTGCAGTAACTGGAGGTGGTGAAAAATCTCTTTCCAAACTGTCAAGAAGGATTAGGGCGCACTTCGTTAATTCAACACCACATCGAATTAGAGATTCACGACCCGTAAAACAACGTTTTTACCTTGTTAGCCAAGCAGCTAAAAATCTTCTTAACACGATGTTATATAGCCTTCTGTCAGTGTCTGGAGCTCACCTATTTGAGAGGTTATGAAACGCACGCAAGTTAAATAATGCTACCACCAAGGACGCGCTTCCGAGCATTGAAAGAATCTTTGCACGTATGCCAAAAGCCAATATAACTTAATCTGGATCTTGAATATGCAGATTCCCCCAGATCATCATTACTGTGTGTTTGGTTATTTTCTTAAAAAAAAACCTCTTTACGAGGTGAAAATCTAGTGACAAAAACATTTCCATGCCCCAAAATTTCTGATATCCAATTTTGTGACGAACGATATTAAATTGAATAAATAACTTATTCTTAAAAAAAAGTTTGGCATTCCGCACATTGCGCAATCCTTCATACCTAAAAAAAAATAACTTTTCTTCGCAGTGCCGAATGCCAAACTTTTTTTTAAGATTGAGTTATATTACTGGGGACGACAGTCCGCGCTAGTGACGAAAGCATCACGAAGGGTGCGAAAGGCAACTAGCAATATATACAGGAAGAATAGAAAATTTGCTATAACTACCCGATCAGATCGAGTTATATACCGATCGAAAGGTATAGTTTTAGCTAACAAAAATGCATACTAACACTTTTGAAAACTCACCTGGTTCGTGAGATAATCAGGTGAAAGATGGAGGGGCGAAATTTAGATGGTTGTAGCAAATGGGGCCGTTGGAGCCTTTGACAATTTTAGTGGCCTTTCCAAAATGAGATGAAAAGACAGTTTGTTTGTTTGTTTGTATTAAAGCGTTGAAATAGCTAAAATGTGTGATTGTGGATCTATTCCCAATCATAAAATTAGAAACTTTTGTTCTACGACTTTTTCGAAAAACAGCTAGATTGGCGGGAAATCGCTTAAATTTAAAAACGATAGAAGCTACAGATATGTTCTATATATCGCTGAAAAGGTATTTTGAAGATCTTGATCTGTAATTCTTCTCCTCAAATCACTTTAAGATATGTTATTTGTTATAGTCAATTGAGTTCAGCGTTTTTTTTTACATATAACACATATCTGCGAAAATTCGTTTTACCTTTAGACTGCTTGCTTAGTTCATACATGTTCACGGCAGAAATTACCAGTGCCATAATTAAAAAGACAATTTAAAAGATATTTCAACCAATTCAACAGAATATGCATCTGGGGTGATCTTATAAATTCTGACCAAGTTTAGTTGAAATCGAATATAGAGTTTTAGTATGAAAAACTTTTTTGTTGTTTGAGATATCTCAACCAAACTAACAGAATATGCATATAAGATGGTCCTTTACATCCTGACCAAGCTTGGATGAAATCAAACCATTATATCATATAGCTGCCATAGGAACAATCAGTCGAAAATCAAGCTTTACCATGAACAACTTTTTTGTTTATTGAGATATCTCAACCAATCTAACAGAATATGCATCACGGGTAATCTCATACAGTCTGCCCAAGTTTGGTTGAAATCGGTGGGCTATATCATATAGTTGCCATAGGAACGATTTGTCGAAAATTTATATTGAGTATGAAAATTTTTGTTGTTTCTGGAGAAAACACTCAAATTGGGAATTTTCTTTTGTCATATACATCCTGATACAATATTTAATATATGTATGAAGCGATTGATGTTATTTTCTTTTAAAGCAAAGTACTCAGTAGCTGAAAATTATGTTTGAAAGGTATCAACTCCATATAAAAACAAGGGGGCGCCGGCTACAGTCAAGTGTGCTCGACTGTATAATACCCTGTGCCCTAGCTCTCCGATGGGTCATACGTAGGTGCGCTACGTTAGGCACGCCGAAGGTGTGATGATGCGGCATTAACTTTTTGACTAATTGTTCGTATTACATCTATGTGATCTAGTGAACCAATTTAAACCAAATTACAAATTCTGAATCTGTGAGTTTGGTTGACTTATCTCTAAAAACAACAATAATTTTCGTACTTTATCTTAAAATTCGTTCCTATGGCAGCTATTTGATATCAGATTTCAACCAAACTTGTTCAGGATGTAGAATACCATCCCAAATGCGTATTCTGTTAGTTTGGTTGAGATACCTCAAACAACAAAAAAGTTTATCATACTAAAACTTGATTTTGGACTGATCGTTCCTATGGCAGCTATTTGATATAGTGGTCCGATTTCAACCAAATCTTTTCAGGATATATAGGACCATTTCAAATGCATATCCTATTAGTTTGGTCAAGATCTTTCAAACAACAAAAAAGTTTATTTTCGACTGATCGTTCTTATGACAGCAATATGATATTGTGGTCCGATTGAATAAATTGTATTTAATTTAATTAAAATAGTAAAACGTAAATCGTAATCGTAATCGCTGAAATCGATGTTGCTCATGCCAAGAGTAGCCATTATCTAAAATTTGCTCAGCTTGTTGAAGTCCGGCAACACCAAATAATCTCTCCCACTCTTAATCATCGAAATCAGCTGTTAAAGGCTGCTGCATTGCGCGCGCAATTTAAATTAAAATGCTATGCTTTAATATTTGTGAGTCTTTTTGCAGAATTTGTTAAGCATATAAATACAATGATAATAAATGAAGACCTATTGAACATATGTGCGAGCTTACTAGCTTATTATTAAACATAATAATTATTATAAATTCAGAGATTTCAGTGTTGTAAAATGATCTGTCGTCTCTCCTGCAGGAGAACGCAAAGCACTCAGCTTTTGTCGGGGTGCAAAATTATAAAGTGGCATTTATACATATCGCTTTTTTCAAAGCATACTAATCTCTACATACATATATTTTAACACAATCGTAAATATGTATTAACTTAAACCATGTTAATATATTAAAATAGGATAAAAATTGTAGCCAAATGATATCGATAATTTTGACTATCGCTCGTATTTGCGTTCGCACTCTTCGTACACGTTCTCACTGTTATGTTTTTGCACAAACAAATGTGCATATGCTATCTCGCTCGCACTTGCCTATGTCTATGATTTTGATTTATGGGAATTAAAAGAAAATTTAAAATATCTTCTCTATTTAATAGTCAATCGCTTTGAAACTTTCAGGATCATTAAATTGGCTTACTTCTTATCTTCCTGTTTAATTAAGAAGTGTTTTATAAAGATCGCGTCTAATAATCGTTTTTTGCGACTGGCAGGCGAAAGAGGCGTGGCATCTAAAATTTAAAACAAACTTGATCTGCGCCCGCTATCCAGCAACCTACATACCAAATTTGAAGTCTCTAGCTTTTATAGTCTCTGAGATCCTTTGGCTCAAACACTCGGACAGACGGACAGACAGACGGACATGGCTCAATCGACTCGGCTATTGATGATGATCAAGAATATATATACTTTATAGGGTCGGAGATGCTTCCTTCTGCCTGTTACATAAATTGCACAAAACCATTATACCCTTTTTGACCATTTTCAATGGACACGGGTATAAAAAAGGTTGCAAGCTGGCTCAAAATTATTTTGTAAGGCTATTTCTAAACCCTTGTATTCAGTACCTAAATGTGGGCTGCTTAGAAAACTTTCTGGTGTTTTACAACACAGTTTGTTAAACAGCTAGTAGATTTATTTTGACCTTTCAAAACATCGATTCAATGAGTGTTTCGACTAGTCGAAATGTTTTTGATGAGAAATGGCGGCCAACCAAAAGCAACAAAATAAAAGCCCAATTGAGCTCTTCGAGAAAGAATAGCGAATTAGGCGAATAGAAGAGGTGCAACAGAGGCTAATCTTGTGGGACTTAACCGACAAGTAATATTTTTATGGAATTTTCATAAAAAGTACCTAGGAAAGCTACGTTACTATATCGCCCCTTGATGTTTCTTTCTCGCAAATATGGGTTCACCCAATTTTTTTCGGCTACTGAGTACTTTGCTTAATCATGAGTTGCTTTTTCGTAATAATTACGGGGTCTCCGTCAGTCAAGTATTCTCGACTGTAGCATCGCGAGCAAAGCAAGCCGTGGGTTGGCGAGTGAAACGAGCAAGGGGTGGAGCCCCTAGTAAATTATTATTATTGTTAACTGGACATATAAATTTTACTTAGAATATAAAGAAGACTTCAGCAACAAAGTGTCGTAGCAGCCAGAGCTCGGGATAACCAGTGCTGCCAGACAGTTTATTTTAATTTTGCAAGAAGGCGGTTTTTAATTTATTCAAATGAGTTGGACTTTTAGGGTGTTCCTGTAACGCATTTTGATTTAATGTGTTCTTATTCTCTTAATTAATTTTTTTTCATGGTACTTAGGCTTGATACAGACAAATTCAAAAACGTCTGATATCTTCTAAGAAAAACCTCTTAACGAGGTAAGATTCTAGTGACGAAAACATTTCCATTCCCCAAACTTTCTGATATCGAATATAACTTATTCTTGAAAAAAAAGTTAGGCATTCGACACTGCGTAAAAAAGTTTATGTTATTAGGTAAGAAGGACTGGGACTTAATATACCGATCGAAGTGCATACTAAGACTATTGAAATCTCACCTGGTTCATGAGATAAGCTGGTGTAAATGGGAGGTACGTTGGAGCTTTTTGGTAAACTTTTTTATTTTATTATTATTCTTATCAAAAATACGCGTCGAATGACACCTCGATCATCAAATTCCGACCACTGGTTCGAAATATAGTTAAAATTGAAAAATGTAGACGCTTTTTTAAAATTAGATGAAAAGTCAGTCCTTTTGTTTGTTTGTATCAAAGCGTTGAAAAAGCTTATATTTGTGAATGTGAATCTACTCGCCATCAAAAAACTAGAAACGTTTGTTTTACGACTATTTCGAAAAATCGCTAGCGGGAAATCGCTAAAGCCCGCTAAAAGTGACACACCCCCAATATCCAAACGATAGGAGCTACAGATATGATCCATACATCGTTGGAATTGTATTTTGCATACCTTTTAAATTTTTTTCTAAAGCACATAGGTAAATGGCTTCAGGTGAAAAAAGCTTAAATATCCCACATTTTGGCGATTTAAAAAAAAAGACGCCGCTAACTATTTTCTTTAATTTTTAATGTGTTTTAGTATGATCAATTTCGCGTTTTTTGATGAATGACACATAACATTTTTTCGGGTGTGCTATCTAAACTCTTTATAATTTGTATACCCTGTGCCCATTGATAATGGTTAAAAAGGGATTTAATACAAACAACTTTTTTGCTGTTTGAGATATCTCAACCAAACTGACAGAGTAAGCGTCAAAGTTTGTTCCACACATCCTGATTAAATTTGGTTGAAATCGGAGCACTATATCATATAGCTGCCATAGCAAGGATCAGTCGAAAATCAGTGTTAATACTCTTAGCCAATCTGACATTATATACATCTGTGGTAGTCCTTTATGTAATGACCAAATTTGGTTTACATTGGCTTACTATATCATATAGCTGCCATAGGAACGATTAATCGAAAATAAAGATTTAGTATGATTTTTTTTTGTTTTTGGAGATATCTCAACCTAACGCACAGATTGGGAATTTTCTATTATCTTTAACAGTATGATTGAATATCTTATAAAAAAAAACCTGTGTAAGAGGTAAAAATCTAGTGACGAAAACATTTCCATGCCCCAAAATTTCTGATATCCAATTTTGTGACGAACGATATTAAATTGTATAAATAATTTATTCTAAAAAAAAAACAGTTTGCCATTCGGCACTGCGCAAAAAAGTTATTTTTATTAGGTAAGAAGAACCGGGACCTTATTTCGCAATGTGGTGTGTCAGCATTTGCGAGAAAATCGGGCTTTAGTAGATCAACTGAAATTGCCTTTTCTTCGCCGTTGACCTCCACGTTGTACACCTTATCGTCTACTCGTCGGACAATTTTGTAGGGTCCTGCTCTGGTGGTTTCTTGACAGAAGCGACAAGCTTCAACACATGCATGCAATCTTCTAGATTTTTCAAGCAGAAACTTTTAGGCTTGTGGTGATGTGCTGTAGGTGTTGACTTGATATCTCGAATGTGCTGATGAAATCGATCAATGTAGCGTTGTTTATCGACAGGAGAGGGTGAGCTCTTCTGTGTGAGAAGCTCATTAGAAAGCCGTATCGTTGTTCCAAAAAGCATATCTGCTGGTGATGCCTGCAAATCTTATTTCAATGCAGCACGTAATCTGAGCAAAACGGTGGGCAGAAGCTCTGTCCACGGAATGTGAGTCTCTCTACAAGCCCATTGGATTGTGGGTGGTAAGCTGTTGTTCGAATCCTTTCTGCACCCATCATTCGTGATTATCCAATAAAAAAGACTGATTCGAATTGCGTCCCTTGGTCCGTTATTATTGTTAGAAGTACGCCGAATTGATAGATCCAGTGTCATTATGCTGCTAGAGCTACTGTCTCTGCTGTCATATTTGACAATGGTACAGCAAGGGGCCATCTACTAAATCGGCCGATGATAGTAAGACAAAAGCGAAGATTGTTGACACGAGGCAGCTCTATTAAGTCCAAGTAGAAGTGGTCAAAACCATGATCTGGAACGACAATGTAATCAAGAGCACTGCGTGTGTGACGGTGTATCTTGGAACGTTGACAAGCAAAACATTGGCGAGACCATGTTGTGGCATCTCGGTTCATACATGGCCATACTAATCGCTGTTTCAATAATTTGACTGTTGTCCGTTCACTTGGGTGTGCCAAATTTTGAACTGAATCAAATGCCAATCGCCTTATGCTGGCTGGAAGATAAGGCCTGATATGCCCAGTCGATGTGTCGCATAGTAAGTCAAATTCTTCAACATGCTGCAATTCTAGGTTCAATGACGTTGTTTCTGCTAGATGGGTAATTTCATCGTCTTTTTGCTACTTCTCGAAGATCTTCTGTACATTAAATCTTCTAAAAAATACCTCCTTACGAGGTAAAATTCTAGTGTCGAAAACATTTCCAATAATACTGATGCTTCCTTCTGCCTGTTACATACATTGCACAAAACCATTATACCCTTTTTGACCATTTTCAATATATAATTAAATAAAATCAGTATAAAAAATAATTAAGAGAACAAGAACATATTTAGTCAAAATACGTTCCAGGAAGACACTACAAGTCCAGCTCATTTGAATAAATTAAATACCGCCTTCTTGCAAAACAAAAACAATCCATCTGGCATAACTGAAACAAAAGCTGTCAGCTGTGGGTTCTATTGTGCACCGCTTGCACTGCTTGCAATGCTTGCATTGTTGCTGCTGCCATCATTCAATGCTAAGGAATTAAGATAGTCAGGTAATACATAATATCTTGCCGACACGAATTTTCACAGATATGTGTTATATGTCAAAAAACGCGGAAATAAGCTGACTATAACATATAATAATTTCATAGTGATTTTGAGTGTAGATTTTTTTTAAATCGTCAATGAAATCTTAATTCACCTGTTGCTTCTTACATATGTACTCCAGAAAAAAATATTACAGGTATGCATCAAAGAGCAAAATACCTTTTCAACGATATATAGAACATACCTGTAGCTTCTATCGTTTGGATACTAGGGTAGTCTTAAGTTTAGCAAATTTTAGCGATTTCCCGCTAAACTAGCTTTTTTTCGAAAAAGCCGTAGAACAAAAGTTTATAATTTTATGATTGGGAATATATCCTCATTCTCATTTTGGCTATTTCAACGCTTTGATACAAACAAACACACAAACTGACTTTTCATCTCATTTGGGAAGGCTACTAAAATTTTCAAATTTTATTATCTTTGAACCACTTAACAGATATTTATGATTGAAGTGTCATTCGACGCGTATTTTTGATTTTCTGCAATCATCTAAATTTCGCCCCTCCCATTTACACCTGTTTATCTCACGAACCAGGTGAGCTTTCAAAAGTCTTAGTATGCTCGACCTGATCTGACAGTTATAGCAAATTTTCCATTCTGTCTGTATATATTGCTAGTCGCCTTTCGCACCCTTCGTGATGCTTTCGTCACTAGCGCGGACTGCCGTCCGCAGTGATTTTCATGAAGACGACGAGCGGACAGAAATGTTTTATTTGCTTAATGAAACATATGAAGAGCTCGTTGTAGTAAAATCCTTAACAGGGCCAGAGAAGTCCTATAGATTAAATTTTGAAAATGAATGTGACTCTCCTGATGAAGGAGAGTCTTCTTTTGGCATGAAGACCGTCTTGGACACGGTCCAAGAGAAGAACCATTCAGTAGAAGCCTTAACAGGGTCAGAGAAGTCCTGTAGGCGGAATTTTGAAAACTTATTTGACTCTCCTTATGTAGGAGTCCCTTAGGTTGAATTTTACAAACATATTCGATACTCCTTATGTAGGAAAGCTCTCGGTTGGTGTGAAGACCGTCTTGGACGCGATCCAAGAAAAATATTAAGCAGTCAAACCCTTAGAAAGAACAGATAAGTCTGATAGAGTAAATTTCAAAAATTCGTTTGTCTCTCCTTATGTAGGAGCAAATGATTCATTGGTGACAAAAAAGTTACCTGATTCCTTTGGCACAGTTGCCAGAAACTCAGAGCATTTTGATACCCAACTTCAAAAACTCTGGTAAGCTTAGAAAATAAACACCGCTGTTCCAAAGCTCACAATAGAAGAAAGAGTTTGTGAGGAGATCTTCGAAAAAATGTTGAACGAAGATAGGTACGGAAAATTTGAAGTCAAGCTGCCCTTGAGACCCAAATCATTCCGATTAGGCAGCTAGGAACTCAAAGCAAAAATACGATTTTTGTCTTATATATATATATAAGTTAAGTATTTTCGTTATCCTACGATAATGAAAATACCTCGTTCTGCATTCCATGTCGGCGGAACTCAGTAAGATTAAACATTACCTAAACATTGCTGTGGAATAGTAGTTATTCCTCAATCCCATAGAAGTCCCACGGACAAGTCGCAATCAGTTGAAATCGTTATAATTGTTTTATTCAAGTAATTTACTTAATGAAGTAGTTAATTTGGTGTTTCGATACTGCTCTCAAAGCCGGTCGGATTCTCTCTGCCAGTTGTCCGCTGGCCTCTTCCTCAGCATACCTCGGTGTTCAAGTAGAAGTCGGCTTCGACGTCGGTGTCGACGTCCGTATTGCAGACAGTGCAATTTGACCGCCACACGTTCTTGTTGTTTCGCCGCGTTGTCGTTGCCATGCACTCCATAGCTGATCGCAAGTTTTGGGTCGTTGCTGGCCCCGAACTTGCTGATGTTGTGCAACAGCGGATATGGTGACCGCTGCCTCAGCGTAGCCGCTGCTTCAGCGAGTCAACGGCACTTAGAATGCTGACTCGGCGCGGGGAGTGACGAGGGAAGTAGAACGTTGGGCTGTAAGCGGACACCGCGACAGCGACTGGAATGTGCAGCTCATCGCAGGGGCGACGAGAGTCAAGGGGGAATATCTGCACTGTTAACTCTTCCCCCTTCAAAGATCTGCGTCCCGCAGATCAAGGGCCTTTCGGGGGGGTTGAGCTGGTGGGCCGTGCCTCCAGTTCGTCTATGCCTTGATGTAACGGAATCCCTTTCGTAGAAGTTATTTTCCTCCACACGACATACAGTAGAGCGGCTACAATGAGGCCCATCGCTGCTTCTGTTATAATTGAAAATAAAAAGTTATTGGATATGGTTGATAATCTTTTTAAATTTTGAAGGCTGAAATCATGCACGTAATTAAGTGAAAGCTTGTATCCCGCGGCGGTGACGTTGGTTAAAACGGCAGGCATGGCCATCACATGTGTAGACGAGTAACTGCTGTAGGATATGTTTCCAATATTAACGGTTTCGTTGTCGAATTGGACTATAAACGACCCCGATAGGTGATGGTTCCCTGAATCCGCCATGATCGTACCGTTGAAGTTTGTGAGAAGTAAAGTGCCGTCGTCTACTAATTCAACCACGCCTTGGTCGTTTCGGAGGTAGTCACAGAAAGCGTGGCCTCCTTTCAGTAGCCGGGGAATGCAGCTGTTTTCGTCTAATTTCTTCAAGCTCTTCTCCTGGCATACGGTGGTGTTTCCAATCGAGAGGCAGTTTCCCAGCACTGCATACGTTTCCTGAGGGTCCATCGCCAATTTGTTATATTCCAATACAACCTGCTTTCCGGCGGTGATTGTAGGGTACAGGAGCATTAGTCGGTATTTTCTGTCCACAACCTTGGGCAGCGATAGGACGTATAGTAGAGAAGTTCCGTTGGTCAGTATTGACGGCTCAGAAAATTCCACTGCCTCCACCACATTTTGGTATGGTAGGCTCTGGGTTTCTGTTAGCAATGTCTCTACTTCTTTATGATCCAGTAGGTTCGTGTTGACGACTCCCGTCTTCGCCAGTTGGCAAGCCCTCGTGATTTCGTTGACTTGGTTTACCAGAATCATTGCCTTGTGCAATAGTACTGTGGCCACATGTACGTCCCCGTCGATGGCGTTTACTCTTGTGACAATGTCGTCCAGCTTTTGCAGCGAGTCGTGTGTGGCATCAAACAACCTCGTGTTTATCTTGATTTGTTGGTTGCTATTTTTTATCACGTTGTCTTGGGACTGGAGGATACTGTTCCAGTCCGAGGCGTCCGGCGATCCGGCGACCCATTTCCACGCAGATCCTAGCCAATTGATGGAGCGAGGCTTACGGTGCGCTGTTGCGGTCATTTTTGCAATACCGTCCGTAGCTTCTTGTAGGTAGTGGCATACCAGGGCTCCGATTCTGCCGTCGGTGATCAGTGAAGCTTCACTGGTGGTTTTGTCGATGACTTGCTGGAGTTGTTGTAGGTCGATGACGTGTGCGAGTTTGAATACTCCGTTCACACGCCATACGATGCCTTGCTGGAGGGGGATGACCGGCGCGTCGTATTTGAAAACGTGGACAGCTGCTACTATTTGAAGTATGGTCGTGCTTACAATATAAGAAAAAAGGAAGGTGTACAAAAATTATATAGAACTTAAAGATAATTATACAAATTTTGTTTCTGTAAAACTTAAACGATATTTTGTGTACTTTGTTGTGTTACTTATTTGTTACTTTGATACTCTGGTACTTTGGTTACAAGGTAAGTCACCTTTTTTATTTATTTTTTTTTTTTTTTTATAGAATTTTTTGTTTTTGCTCGTGTTACTTAATGTCTATAATTTTTTATTTATTTTTTTTATATTTTTTTTTTTTTATTTTTGTTTTTTTTTTTTTGAAGGGTTTTTTGTGGTTTTTTCTTTTGTTTTGTTTTTGTTTGTGTCACTTAATGTCTATAAATTTTTTATTATTTTTTGTATGTGATTTAATATAAAAAATGTGTCTTATTTTACGTTTTAGGTTTGTGAAACGTTTTCCATTTCTTAATTATTAACTTTTAATATGGGACTTATGGAGAAGCTTGCCTGTCTTTGTCTTTACAGTGACCCTTCCATCCTCTTTTACCTCTTCTTTTTTAAACCGGTGTTTGTCTTTACTCTTTATTTGTTTATTGGAGACAAAAATCGTGTCTCCCGGTCTGTAGGTGGTGGGTCTTGCCCTAGTCTTATTAAACCTATCAGTGGACATCTTTTGTCTATATTGCAGTAGTCCTCGTATATCTTCCTGCGTTTGCTCTTTAAAGTTTGTGAGGCCTTGGTAGTTTATCCTCGAAGTTCTGTCAAAAAAAATATCGACCGGCTTGCGGTTCGTGACCGAATGGACAGAGTTGTTGTATCTGTCTACGGCTATGAAAATTAGGTCCATTACTTTAAGGTTGAGGTTATCATTTTTTAAGCATCTGTAAATTTCAAGGAAAGTCGAGTGGAATCTTTCCACCTGGCCATTAACTTCGCTTTTCTGGGATGGCGTGTAATACACCTCGATCCCTAAGGACTGTAAGTAGTTCAGCACTGTTGGGCAAAGTAGGCCTCTTTCGTTGTCTGACACCAGTGTTTTCGGTGCGGTGAAGTAGTGAAGAACTTCTATTAGTTTTTCTCGCAAATGAATTGACGACTTGGAATCTATTGGGAAAAGCTTGGCAAATTTAGAAAATTTGTCAATGCAGCTCAAGAACTTGTGATTTTCCAAAGTGAACAGATCGATGTGGAGAATCTCACACGGATACGTTGGAATAGGGGTCAGCTGCAGCTCTGGCTTGTTCGGATGTCTGTCGTACTTAAACATTTTACAGACTTGGCAAGAAGACACCTGTGTCTTAATGCGACTAGCCATTTTGGGGAAATAAACCCTCTCCAAAATTTGTATTTTCATTTCCCTAGCATTTCTGTGCGCTCTGGAGTGTTCTTCTCCTATTATCCTACACATTTCTTCTTCGTCGCACACATCAACAACCGACCTTTGGGTTATGCGAATTTTGTATCCCGAGAACAACTCTAGACAGCAAGTTTGTAAGAATTGCAAATAGGTCTCAGGTATTTTGATGCCATTTATTACTAACGGCTTCAAGTAATTTTTTAAAGAGGTTTGTAGGGTCAGCATTGAATCGCCGCCTATTGGGACCAAGTGGCGTACGTAACCCACATGTGGGGTTTCGCAGGCATATTCCTGTCTATTGGGGTCGAACACGAGTTGGTTTCTAAACACATTTATAGGGGCTTCTACATGCGGAATCAAATCCGATGCATCTTGAAGGGCACTGTGAACTGTGGCCATGGATTCTGTTGCTGAAACGGTGGCTGTGTCTGAACCAAGATAATTGACATTTGATGTGATGCGGGAAAGAGCATCCGCCACCACATTTGATTTTCCTGGTTTGTAGATCAGCTCGCAGTCGTACTCCTCTATACGAGACTTCCATCGTTTCAGTTTTGCATTATAGTTTCTGTTACCTAACGCAAAGGTTAACGGTTGGTGGTCGGTATAGACCTTAATGGAACCGGCCCCATAAAGGTAGGATCGAAGGTTGTCTAGTGCCCATACTATGGCAAGCATTTCCTTTTCATTCGTGGCGTAATTTTCTTCGGTTTCGTTTAACGATCGAGAGATATAGGCTATGGGTCGGTCTTTTCCGTTGTCGTTCTGCGAAAGAACTGCCCCGATGCATAGTGAGGCATCCGTGGTCAAATGAAAAGGTTTGTTAAAGTCCGGGAAGGCTAGTACTTCTGAGGAAGCAAGAATAGTTTTTAAATTATTAAAGGCTTGTAGGCCTTCTTCGTCGAGAACGATTGGGATGTTCTTTGATTGTGTTGCTTTAACTTTGGCGTGCTCGCCTCTCGTGAGATTCGTCAAGGGCTTGGCAATTTTTGCATAGTCGCAAATAAATTTCCTATAATAAGAAGTCATGCCAAGGAAGCTTTTGAGTTCTTTCACATTCGTGGGTGGCTGCATCTCTTTTATGGCCTTTACTTTTTTCTCATCCGCCCGGATTCCTTCTGAAGTCACGACATACCCCAGGAATTCGACTTGGGTGCTCAGGAAGTGGGTCTTTTCCAAATTTACCTGTAGTCTAGCTTGTTTTAATTTCTCGAATACGGCGCGAAGGTTGTGCCAATGAGATTCATAGTCTTTGCTAAAGACTATAATATCGTCTATATAGACGTAGCAGATTTTGCCGATGTATTCTCTTAGTACGTCGTCGATCATTCTTTGAAAGGCCGCTGGGGCGTTTTTCAGACCGAATGGTAGGCGGAGAAATTCGTATTTGCCATTCAACGTAGAGAAAGCGGTTTTTGGGATATCAGATTCTTTCATGTGAATCTGGTGAAATCCCGAGGTTAGGTGAAAATTTGTTGCCCAAGACTGGACAAGGTAGACGTAATGTCAGGGATCGGATAAGTATCAGAAATGGTAACAGCATTAAGGCGTTTAAAGTCAATCACCATTCTGTATTGTCTCTCCCCGTTGGGCTTTGGCTTTTTCGGCACCACCCAAATCGGAGAGTTATAGGGGCTTTTTGAAGGTCTAATTATACCCTCGCGCAAGAGTTCCTCGATTTGCTTCTCTACTTCGGTTCTCATGTTAGCGGGGTAAGGATAGCTTTTCGAATATATCGGCTCTTGAGTACTTGTACGGATTTCCGCCCTTACACTTGTTTCTACAGCTCCGCCGGGCGAGAGCGGCTCGAAAATTACGGAGTATTTGTTGATTAATAAGTTGAGAGACTTCTTTACCTCTTCGGGGTGCTCGTCACCGAGTAGCGAGTGAATATTATGGGATGACCTGGCCAATAATGGTATTTGTACACCAGGGGTTATGGTCAAAGAGTCGTGTTCCCTGTCAATAAGTGCCTTAAGGGATTTCAGGGTGTCGTCTCCAATTATGCCATGGAAAGCGTTCAATCCTGGGAGAACGAAGAATGTAATGGGGGAGTCGTTCCCTATTGGTCCGAAGAATGGACCCGTGATTTTATGGGTTATTTTTATACTACCTGCTGCGGACTGAACCTGGAATGGTTTAGCCAAGGGGGTGCAACCCTTAGCTATTTGGGGGCTAATAAAGTTTTTGTTTGCACCGGTGTCTATTAGAATTGCAACTTAGCCCCATCTTTGGCGCCATACTCTATGTATGGAACGCTAGAGAGGCGTCGGTCATAAAATTTACCTCGTCTGTGTTACCAAAGACTTCCTCAGAGATAAGTTGGTCATTTGGTTGAGACGGACAGTCTCCTGAGGTTGCTTCGTCCCTAGGACAAGCTTCCTCATAGTAGAGCTCATCGTTCGATTTTCCATCGAATTGACCTGTACCACGGTCGTTTGGAGACGGGACGGCACTCAAATGGTATAACCTTTGAGATTTTCGAAAAGGGTTCAAATTGGATGAGGTGCTGGGGCTTCGTTTGAAACCCATACTGCCCTGACCCTGCGCGCTCTGATTGGAGCGATACGATTGTCCCGACTGGTTTGATTCCATTTTTATGGCTGGTCGAGGACTCGAATACCGGTTTTGGTACTGAGGGGTTCTGTTGGAGTCTATGTTCCCTTGGCGTTGGTATCCTACCGCAAGCTGGGCGTTAGGTACGGGCTGGTTCCCTTGGAACGGCCATGGGTATCTGGGACCGCCTACAGGGGGCCGATACATCTGGGGGGGTGGCGCAAACCTATAGGGAACATGAGTCCTCGAAGTCACGTTCTGTATCTCCAAGCAAATGGCATAAGCTTCCGGTAGAGTCTTTGGCTTACGAATTACCAGTAACTTGGAAATGTCGCCGTTCAGGCCTCTGATAAAGACGTCTAGTGCTCTATCTCTGTAGGATTCCACTAGAGCACTAGTGACCTCTGGGCTTTGTTCTCCGTTTTTTAAGTTGCCCAGTATGAGGGAGAAATGTTTGTTAACTGCCGCATAGAAGGCATCTAAGGTTTTTACGCCTTGCGTTAATTGCCCCATTTGATATTCGAGAGTTCTTAAGTCGCGTTTGTCAGCGTAGTGAAGTGTTAGTATACGCTTTATTTCTGGCCAGTCGTCGTCAGACACGTTATAGGAGGCAAGCGCTTTTTCCGCGTTGCCCCTTATCTTCTGTCTAATATGCAACAATATTGACCGATAGAGCGGTCTCTCCCTGATTATCTAATAATCTTTTAGGATAGCCTCGGCCCTACCGATCCATGAAACAAAATTGTCAGCTTCGCCTTCGAAAGCCTGCAATTCCTTTACGCAGTCCGGCAAGGTCGCTATATCTTTTAGCTCATATTCATTGCGTGCCGGTGTCAGAGGTTTGGGTTGCGCGACAACCGGGGTGTTTTTCTCGCGATCATTTTCTAACACTGCGACTTTATCGCTAACCTTTTTTATATCTTCCTTAATATTGGCCATTTGGCCAAGTAGCGCGGACAAGGTCGTTTCGAACTTGGTGAGGGTTTCTTTAATTTCCTCCATTTCGAATTCTATCAAACAATGACTTTTCGATGGTAACAAGGTAAAAGAAAGAGGGAAGGGGTTGGATAGACTAGAATTTATTCGCAGCCCCTCTTAAAAATTTATCGGATGCAGAAAAAAAAAATTTTTTTATCAATTTTATTTATTAATTTTTATCCCATTGTTTTGTGTTGGAAAATTTTAGTTTCTATTACTTTTTTTTGGAAATCGAAAACGTTTCACTCACCCTTGTTCGTGTTTTTTGTTGTGTGTGGCTTATTCCGCCTTTAACGTGTAGATTATGGTAGTATATTTGTTGGTTGCGCTGCTTCACTCACAATTTGCAGATTCTGTACGAAAATAAGAGACGACTTTAGTGGATTACAAATAAAATAAATAACTTAATTCAGAAGAGTGACAAGTGTTTGTGCGGGATTTTTTTGTGCGTGCGTGACATTTTCTTTGTTTTATTTCTTATTCTAATTTTTCTTTCCCGAATTTATTCGGTCTTGGGCATGGTGGACCGTATTGTTCTATTTTGGCATTTCGCCTACTTGGGTACGGTTGATCACACAACTCACTAGGCGACTCTTTTGTGCTGATAACACTGAGTGTATCTAGTAAGTTACCACTGACCACTTTTGTCGTTATTATTTCTTTTTTTTTATTGTAGGGACCGCTCGCAAACAAGTTGCCGCAGCGGTTATCGTTTAGATTATTCTTTATTTACAACCTTTGTTGCGGCCGTGATTCATAGCATCATCACCGCGTCGGGTTTGTTGTTTCTTTTTGGTTCACAATAACATTTGCGCTCGCGAATCTGATATTCGTCTAGTTAAGGACAGACAGATCGCCGCAGCGGGTGCGTTATTTTACAATTATAGCAACTTGTTTGCGCTCGTGGATTTGTTTTATCGCGTTTCCGCCCCTTTTTTTGAATTGCATTCACGATCGTCACAATGACGCAATGACGATTATTTTCCTTAAATTATTTTACCCTTTTTTGAATTGCATTCACGATCGTCACAATGACGCAATGACACTTATTTTCCTTAAATTATTTTGTGTGTTTTAGGTTGAAGCACATTTTTTATTTAAACATAATCGCCAGAGTAAGATGGAAATGTGATATATTTTGAAAATACGTGTTACTGCTTTAAGTGCCTATGAACGAAATATTTTGTTGAATTAAAAACAATTTTCCTTATTTTTTCTTTAATTTGCCCCAATCAGATATTTTGAAGTGAACGAAATGTTTTATTTAGTTAATCAGAATTTTCGTGGCAATCGTGATTGCATTTGGGTTGAAACACTCTTGGCCTTTATTTAAGGCAACGTCTCCTCTGCAGCGGGTAGTTGCTCATTTATTCTTCGGTTTTCATTTTTTTATTTAGTAATCTTACACACTAATTTTTCATTTTAATTTCTTTCTTCTTTTCGGGATTCATTTTCTGATTTTGTAATCTTATACACTAGTTTTTTTTTCATATTAATTCTTTACATTTTTCTTTTTGTTATAGGACTTCACGCACACCGCACTGCACACACTTGTCTTTTATTTCGCACATTTTCTATCTGTTTTCCTTCGTTTTCACATATTTTTCCGACTTATTTAGTAAGGTCCCCACCTATTAATAGATGGTTAACGAAAATACCTCGTTCTGCATTCCATGACGGCGGAACTCAGTAAGATTAAACATTACCTAAACATTGCTGTGGAATAGTAGTTATTCCTCAATCCCATAGAAGTCCCACGGACTAGTCGCAATCAGTTGAAATCGTTATAATTGTTTTATTCAAGTAATTTGCTTAATGAAGTAGTTAATTTGGTGTTTCGATACTGCTCTCAAAGCCGGTCGGATTCTCTCTACCAGTTGTCCGCTGGCCTCTTCCTCAGCATACCTCGGAGTTCAAGTAGAAGTCGGCTTCGACGTCGGTCTCGACGTCCGTATTGCAGACAGTGCAATTTGACCGCCACACGTTCTTGTTGTTTCGCCGCGTTGTCGTTGCCATGCACTCCATAGCTGATCGCAAGTTTTGGGTCGTTGCTGGCCCCGAACTTGCTGATGTTGTGCAACAGCGGATATGGTGACCGCTGCCTCAGCGTAGCCGCTGCTTCAGCGAGTCAACGGCACTTAGAATGCTGACTCGGCGCGGGGAGGGACGAGGGAAGTAGAACGTTGGACTGTAAGCGGACACCGCGACAGCGACTGGAATGTGCAGCTCATCGCAGGGGCGACGAGAGTCAAGGGGGAATATCTGCACTGTTAACTTATATATATATATATATATATGGCAGGGTTATTGTAATGAAGAGCAGGTCATTGTGGGGTTATCAAGGACGGCGTGGAATGTAACTATTCACGCAGATCTGGAGGACTACTGGGAGTTTAAGCATCGAGTGGAGGAATCGTGGGCTTCAGAAACATAAAAAAAGATTAAAAATGATTTGCACATCGACACAATGATGTCGCTTCTGACGACATCGTCAAGCAAATCCAGTCTAAAAAGACACAATGTGTACCAAAGGCTTAACTGAAGGCCTTTGAAGCGACCTACCATGATGATTTTGAGTTCACAAAGTACACAAAATGAGAAGTACTTGCTCGATCTACAACCACACCAAACTTTTCAACCACTGGTCGATTTGTCAGCATCAAAGAAAAATATAAATATTTCTTAATGGATGAGGCGAAGACAGTGAACTACGGCATGTCCGTTAACAACTGGGATCATCGCACAACGGCATCCCTTTTCAACGTGAAAGCAGCGGCAAGCTGTGAAATGCTGTATCTTAAACATAATGCAGCCTATAAACAGTTGCTACCAGCTTCACAAGTCAAATTCATGGCTGTGTTCAAACCCGAACAAAAGAAATTGCTGTGTCTTTCGTGAGAGCGTTCCAAACCCAGTTGAGCTTTCTGGATAAGGAACCCTTCAACTTCAGCCTGGATACTACCTCCATTCGGAGGACGTCAGCTTGTGGGTAGATAAAGATCTGATAACAGATGTGATCTTCTGGATACCAGCACTCAATCGCCTACTCAGCTATCGTCGAAGGAGCATATCAACCTGGAAGGAGATCTGCGAAAATTCAAAATCTCCGAATTGCCACGTCAAGGGCAAATCTTGGGATTTCCTGTGAATCTAGCCCATTATCATCATCATGCATCATGGAGCCCACTACTCCGCCAGCTCCACAACAGCGATATTGATCACCGGAATCATCGTGGGAGTTGTACATCTACTCAAGCGAGTCTGCCAGATGAACGCCCAATTTTTACCTGCCGCTATTGCCCTGCCTCGTCTTACTTAGGTAACATATATTTAAAAATAAAAAATATAATGGAATAGATAAAGATAATATCAATAATAAGATAATATTTAAATAATTATTTAAGAAACAAAAGGTTTATTTGTGGCGGAAATATAGTTTACAAGGGCTAAGAAATAAGAATTTATGAGCATTGGAAGTTACATTTTTCAACAGGGCCAGTATGTTTAATCATATTTTCTAAAATATCAGATTGAAATATGAACTGATTGCATTGAAATGTAAACCTTTCAAAAGGGCCAGGATGTAGTATCAATTATAAAAATAAACTAATTGTATTGAAATGTAAACATTTCAACAGGGCCAGAGTGTCTAATCTTATAGTTATTAGACGCAAATTTCCCACTAGAGCCTAAGACTCTAGAGATAGATAAGCCCTGGGATAGAATAGTTTATCTATCTTACAAGCTGGCGATAGGCCGCAGACCTAGGTAAAGAGTTCTGCGCACAGATACGGAGTCTTCACACCATCTGCGGGTGATAAGAAGACGACGCCATGTGCAGCGGCATAAATTATATCAAGACAAGATTGGTTGTCATCCAAGGTAGCAACCCAAGCAGTTACTTCAGATTCCTGCGCTTTGGAAGTGAGTGATGATCAGCTGGCAGAGTTAAATGCAAGTAATGGTACTAATCTTCCTGATCGCTCTTCGTTACGTGGAGACGTGGCTATCGTTCTGCTAACACTCGCCTAGTAGTGCCTGAAACAATTGATTATTCTGTGATAAGCATATGATTGAGCAAATTGTGACACGAGCATTGATTGTGAGCCCAAATTATACTGCTAGCGTTCAGCAATATTCGTCAGCCCTGGCTTCAACAGCAAGTCGCACATCGGTGCAAACTAGTAAGGTTGCTCACCGATGAAACTTTAGATGGAGATTTAAGCGCCTTGTGCAAGAATATGAATATCAAATCCCGGGATTGGTATTGGCGGGTCCATAAGAAAGTGGATCGCATTACCTGGTCCGAGTTTCGCCTTGCTTATATTATAAATCAGAGCTTCCCAGCAAGGAGCAAATACGTTCCCGTAATCAAAAACCTGGGGAAAGTTTTGCCAATTTCTATGAGAGCGTGGTTTCTCTAATTGATAAGTCGTCGGTCCAAATTGATGAGGAAGAACTGATTGAAATTCTTAAAAACAATCTGCTCCAGAAATGTCACTTGTTGGAATTGCGAAATGCAGGGACACGTATGGGAAAACTGTCTTGCTCAGCCCCGAATATTTTGTTATGGTTGTGTATAATGTAAGAAATGTCTTTAACGTATATCGGAAAAGCGACAGAAGGGAGCGTCCACCAACAATAGGATGCCCCCTACCGATTGATTGCTACTGACACATGCCCCAGTCCTTCCGCAGAATCCTTTCCACATGTAACTATGTTGAAAAGATTACGGGGTGAAAAGAATACTCCGGATGACTTTTTGCATCGTCGCCCCTGTCATGAGCGACTTAGAAATTATTTAGAAGTTCGACATAGAATTTTTAATGAAATAATTCCTTTAAAATCTAGAAATACAGTTCGATGTAAAAATTATTTGAGGCGTGAAAAACAGTACGGCAAACTATTAGTTTCTGAATCGACTTCTACCGAGTCTGAGGAACGGCTTCGTACTACCGCAGTACCTGACACAAATTTATATCCTTTGTCAAGAGTGCAATTGCAGTAAATGGAGGTAGTGAAAATTCTCTTTCCAAACTGTCAGGAAGGATTAGGTCGCACTTCGTTAATTCAACACCACATCGATATTAGAGATTCACGACCCGTAAAACAACGTTTTTACCTTGTTAGCCAAGCAGCTAAAAATCTTCTTAACACGATGTTATATAGCCTCCTGTCAGTGTCTGGAGCTCACCTATTTGAGTGGTTATGAAACGCACGCAAGTTAAATAATGCTACCACCAAGGACGCGCTTCCGAGCATTGAAAGAATCTTTGCACGTATGCCAAAAGCCAATATAACTTAATCTGGATCTTAAATATGCAGATTCCCCCAGATCTTCGTTACTGTGTGTTTGGTTATTTTCTTAAAAAAAAACCTCTTTACGAGGTGAAAATCTAGTGACAAAAACATTTCCATGCCCCAAAATTTCTGATATCCAATTTTGTGACGAACGATATTAAATTGAATAAATAACTAATTTTTAAAAAAGAGTTTGGCATTTCGCACATGGCGCAACAATGTCCCAATCCTTCATATCTAAAAAAAATAACTTTTCTTCGCAGTTCCGAATGCCAAACTTTTTTTATAAGATTAACTAATATTACTGCGGACGACAGTCCGCGCTAGTGACGAAAGGAAGAATGGAAAATTTGCTATAACTACCCGATCAGTTCGAGATATATACCGATCGAAAGGTATAGTTTTAGCTAACAAAAATGCATACTAACACTTTTAAAAAATCACCTGGTTCGTGAGATAATCAGGTGAAAGATGGAGGGGCGAAATTTAGATGATTGCAGCAAATGGGGCCGTTGGAGCCTTTGAAAATTTTAGTGGCCTTCCCAAAATGAGATGAAAAGTCAGTTTGTCTGTTTGTTTGTATTAAAGCGTTGAAATAGCTAAAGTGTGTGATTGTGGTTCTATTCCCAATCATAAAATTAGAAACTTTTGTTCTACGACTTTTTCGAAAAACAGCTAGATTGGCAGGAAATCGCTTTAATTTAAAAACGATAGAATCTACAGATATGTTCTATATATCGCTGAAAAGGTATAGTGAAGATCTTGACCTGTAATTCTACTCCTCAAATCACTTTAAGATATGTTATTTGTTATAGTCAATTGAGTTCAGCGTTTTTTTTTTACATATAACACATATCTGCGAAAATTCGTTTTGGCAAGATAATATCTGTTAACTATATATACCTTTAGACTGCTTGCTTAGTTCATGCATGTTCACGGCAGAAAATTCCAGTGCCATAATTAAAAAGACAATTTAAAAGATATTTCAACCAATTCAACAGAATATGCATCTGGGGTGATCTTATAAATTCTGACCAAGTTTAGTTGAAATCGAATATAGAGTTTTAGTATGAAAAACTTTTTTGTTGTTTGAGATATCTCAACCAAACTAACAGAATATGCATATAAGATGGTCCTTTACATCCTAACCAAGCTTGGATGAAATCAAACCATTATATCATATAGCTGCCATAGGAACAATCAGTCGAAAATCAAGCTTTACCATGAACAACATTTTTGTTTATTGAGATATCTCAACCAATCTAACAGAATATGCATCACGGGTAATCTCATACAGTCTGACCAAGTTTGGTTGAAATCGGTGGGCTATATCATATAGTTGCCATAGGAACGATTTGTCGAAAATTTATATTGAGTATGAAAATTTTTGTTGTTTCTGGAGAAAACACAATCAGACTCTAAAATTGGGAATTTTCTTTTGTCATATACATCCTGATGCAATATTTAATATATGTATGAAGCGATTGATGTTATTTTCTTTTAAAGCAAAGTACTCAGTAGCTGAAAATTATGTTTGAAAGGTATCAACTCCATATAAAAACAAGGGGGCGCCGGCTACAGTCGAGTGTGCTCGACTGTATAATACCCTGTGCCCTAGCTCTCCGATGGGTCATACGTAGGTGCGCTACGTTAGGCATGCCGAAGGTGTGATGATGCGGCATTAACTTTTTGACTAATTGTTCGTATTACATCTATGTGATCTAGTGAACCAATTTAAACCAAATTACAAATTCTGAATCTGTGAGTTTGGTTGACTTATCTCTAAAAACAACAATAATTTTCGTACTTTATCTTAAAATTCGTTCCTATGGCAGCTATTTGATATCAGATTTCAACCAAACTTGTTCAGGATGTAGAATACCATCCCAAATGCGTATTCTGTTAGTTTGGTTGAGATACCTCAAACAACAAAAAAGTTTATCATACTAAAACTTGATTTTGGACTGATCGTTCCTATGGCAGCTATTTGATATAGTGGTCCGATTTCAACCAAATTTTTTCAGGATATATAGGACCATTTCAAATGCATATCCTATTAGTTTGGTCAAGATCTTTCAAGCAACAAAAAAGTTTATTTTCGACTGATCGTTCTTATGACAGCAATATGATATTGTGGTCCGATTGAATAAATTGTATTTAATTTAATTAAAATAGTAAATCGTAAATCGTAATCGTAATCGTAATCGCTGAAATCGATGTTGCTCATGCCAAGAGTAGCCATTATCTAAAATTTGCTCAGCTTGTTGAAGTCCGGCAACACCAAATAATCTCTCCCACTCTTCTTAATCATCGAAATCAGCTGTTAAAGGCTGCTGCATTGCGCGCGCAATTTAAATTAAAATGCTATGCTTTAATATTTGTGAGTCTTTTTGCAGAATTTGTTAAGCATATAAATACAATGATAATAAATGAAAACCTATTGAGCGTATGTGCGAGCTTACTAGCTTATTATTAAACATAATAATTATTATAAATTCAGAGATTTCAGTGTTGTAAAATGATCTGTCGTCTCTTCTGCAGGAGAACGCAAAGCACTCAGCTTTTGTCGTGGTGCAAAATTATAAAGTGGCATTTATACATATCGCTTTTTGCAATGCATACTAATATCTACATACATATATTTTAACACAATCGTAAATATGTATTAACTTAAACCATGTTAATATATTAAAATAGGATAAAAATTGTAGCCAAATGATATCGATAATTTTGACTATCGCTCGTATTTGCGTTCGCACTCTTCGTACACGTTCTCACTGTTATGTTTTTGCACAAACAAATGTGCATATGCTATCTCGCTCGCACTTGCCTATGTCTATGATTTTGATTTATGTGAATTAAAAGCAAATTTAAAATATCTTCTCTATTTAGTAGTCAATCGCTTTGAAACTTTCAGGATCATTAAATTGGCTTACTTCTTATCTTCCTGTTTAATTAAGAAGTGTTTTATAAAGATCGTGTCTGATAATCGTTTTTTGCGACTGGCAGGCGAAAGAGGCGTGGCATCTAAAATTTAAAACAAACTTGATCTGCGCCCGCTATCCAGCAACCTACATACCAAATTTGAAGTCTCTAGCTTTTATAGTCTCTGAGATCCTTTGGCTCAAACACTCGGACAGACAGACGGACATGGCTCAATCGACTCGGCTATTGATGCTGATCAAGAATATATACACTTTATAGGGTCGGAGATGCTTCCTTCTGCCTGTTACATACATTGCACAAAACCATTATACCCTCTTTGACCATTTTCAATGGGCACGGGTATAAAAAAGGTTGCAAACTGGCTCAAAATTATTTTGTAAGGCTATTTCTAAACCCTTGTATTCAGTACCTAAATGTGGGCTGCTTAGAAAACTTTCTGGTGTTTTACAACACAGTTTGTTAAACAGCTAGTAGATTTATTTTGACCTTTCAAAACATCGATTCAATGAGTGTTTCGACTAGTCGAAATGTTTTTGATGAGAAATGGCGGCCAACCAAAAGCAACAAAATAAAAGCCCAATTGAGCTCTTCGAGAAAGAAGAGCGAATTAGGCGAATAGAAGAGGTGCAACAGAGGCTAATCTTGTGGGACTTAACCGACAAGTTATATTTTGATGGAATTTTCATAAAAAGTGCCTAGGAAAGCTACGTTACTATATCGCCTCTTGATGTTTCTTTCTCGCAAATATGGGTTCACCCAATTTTTTTCGGCTACTGAGTACTTTGCTTAATCATGAGTTGCTTTTTCATAGTAATTACGGGGTCTCCGTCAGTCAAGTATTCTCGACTGTAGCATCGCGAGCGAAGCAAGCCGTGCGTTGGCGAGTGAAACGAGCAAGGGGTGGAGCCCCTAGTTAATTATTATTATTGTTAACTGAACATATAAATTTTACTTTGAATATATAAAAGACTTCAGCAACAAAGTGTCGTAGCAGCCAGAGCTCGGGATAACCAGTGCTGCCAGACAGTTTATTTTAATTTTGCAAGATGGCGGTATTTAATTTATTCAAATGAGTTGGACTTTTAGGGTCTTCCTGTAACGCATTTTGATTTAATGTGTTCTTATTCTCTTAATTCATTTTTTTCATGGTACTTAGGCTTGATGCAGACAAATTCAAAAACGTCTGATATCTTCTAAAAAAAAACCTCTTAACGAGGTAAAATTCTAGTGACGAAAACATTTCCATTCCCCAAAATTTCTGATATCGAATTTTGTGACGAACGATATTAAATTGAATACATAACTTATTCTTAAAAAAAAAGTTAGGCATTCGGCACTGCGCAAAAAAGTTTATTTTATTAGGTAAGAATGACTGGGACTTAATATACCGATCGAAAGGTATAGCTCTAACTAATAAAAGTACATACTAAGACTATTGAAATCTCACCTGGTTCATGAGATAAGCAGGTGTAAATGGGAGGTACGTTAGAGCTTTTTGGTAAACTTTTTTATTTTATTATTATTCTTATCAAAAATACGCGTCGAATGACACCTCGATCATCAAATTCCGACCACTGGTTCGAAATATAGTTAAAATTGAAAAATGTAGACGCTTTTTTAAAATTAGATGAAAAGTCAGTCCTTTTGTTTGTTTGTATCAAAGCGTTGAAAAAGCTTATATTTGTGAATGTGAATCTACTCGCCATCAAAAAACTAGAAACGTTTGTTTTACGACTATTTCGAAAAATCGCTAGCGGGAAATCGCTAAAACCCGCTAAAAGTGACACACCCCCAATATCCAAACGATAGGAGCTACAGATATGATCCATACATCGTTGGAAAGGTATTTTGAAGGGCTTTTATGCATACCTTTTATATTTTTATCTAAAGCATATAGGTAAATGGCTACAGGTGAAAAAGCTTAATTATCCCACATTTTGGCGATTTAAAAAGAAAACCCCGCTAACTATTTTCTTTAATTTTTAATATGTTTTAGTATGAATAATTTCGCGTTTTTTGATGTATGACACATAACGTTTTTTCCGGTGTGTTATCTAAGCTCCTTATAATTTTTATACCCTGTGCCCATTGAAAATGGGTAAAATAGGGTTTAATACAAACAACTTTTTGCTGTTTAAGATATCTCAACCAAACTGACAGAGTAAGCATCAAAGATGGTTCCACACATCCTGACTAAATTTGGTTGAAATCGGAGCACTATATCATATAGCTGCCATAGCAAGGATCAGTCGAAAATCAGTTTTAATACGAAAAACTATTTTGTTGTTTGAAATATCTTAACCAATCTGATATTGTATACATCTGTGGTAATCCTTTATGTAATGACCAAATTTGGTTTACATTGGCTTACTATATCATATAGCTGCCATAGGAACGATTAATCGAAAATTAAGATTTAGTATGATTTTTTTTTTGTTTTTGGAGATATCTCAACCTAACGCACAGATTGGGAATTTTCTATTATCTTTAACAGTATGATTGAATATCTTATAAAAAAAACCTGTGTAAGAGGTAAAAATCTAGTGACGAAAACATTTCCATGCCCCAAAATTTCTGATATCCAATTTTGTGACGAACGATATTAAATTGTATAAATAATTTATTCTAAAAAAAAAACAGTTTGCCATTCGGCACTGCGCAAAAAAGTTATTTTTATTAGGTAAGAAGAACCGGGACCTTATTTCGCAATGTGGCGTGTCAGCATTTGCGAGAAAATCGGGCTTTAGTAGATCAACTGAAATTGCCTTTTCTTCGCCGTTGACCTCCAAGTTGTACACCTTATCGTCTACTCGTCGGACAATTTCTTCTAGATTTTTCAAGCAGAAACTTTTAGGCTTGTGGTGATGCAGCACGTAGTCTGAGCAAAACGGTGGGCAGAAGCTCTGGGCAAGGGGCCATCTACTAAATCGGCCGATGATAGTAAGACAAAAGCGAAGATTGTTGACACAAGGCAGCTCTATTAGGTCCAAGTAGAAGTGGTCAAAACCATGATCTGGAACGACAATGTAATCAAGAGCACTGCGTGTGTGACGGTGTATCTTGGAACGTTGACAAGCAAAACATTGGCGAGACCATGTTGTGGCATCTCGGTTCATACATGGCCATACTAATCGCTGTTTCAATAATTTGACTGTTGTCCGTTCACTTGGGTGAATAAATAACTTATTCTTAAAAACAAGTTTGGCATTCGGCACATTGCGCAATAAGGTCCCAATCCTTCATACCTAATAAAAATAACTTTTCTTCGCAGTGCCGAATGCCAAACTTTTTTTTAAGATTAAGTTATATCCCTGCGGACGGCAGTCCGCGCTAGTGACGAAAGGAAGAATGGAAAATTTGCTATAACTACCCGATCAGATCGAGATATATACCGATCGAAAGGTATAGTTTTAGCTAACAAAAATGCATACTAACACTTTTGAAAACTCACCTGGTTCGTGAGATAATCAGGTGAAAGATGGAGGGGCGAAATTTAGATGATTGCAGCAAATGGGGCCGTTGGAGCCTTTGAAAATTTTAGTGGCCTTCCCAAAATGAGATGAAATGTCAGTTTGTCTATTTGTTTGTATTAAAGAGTTGAAATAGCTAAAATGTGTGAATGTGGATCTATTCCCAATCATAAAATTAGAAACTTTTGTTCTACGACTTTTTCGAAAAATAGCTAGGTTAGCGGGAAATCGCTAAAATTTGCTAAACTTTAAACCACCCTAGTATCCAAACGATAGAAGCTACAGATATATTCTATACATCGCAGAAAAGGTATTTTGAAGATCTTGACCTGTAATATTTTTTTCTGAAGAAAAAAACACTTCTTTGACGATTAAAAAAAATTCTACTCCTCAAATCACTTTAAGATATGTTATTTGTTATAGTCAATTGAGTTCAGCGTTTTTTGACATATAACACATATCTGCGAAAATTCGTTTTGGCAATATAATATCTGTTAACTATATATACATTTACACTGCTTGCTTAGTTCATGCATGTTCCCGGCAGAAATTACCAGTGCCATAATTAAAAAGACAATTTAAAAGATATCTCAACCAATCCAACAGAATATGCATCTGGGGTGATCTTATAAATTCTGACCAAGTTTAGTTGAAATCGAAAATAGAGTCTTAGTATGAACAACTTTTTTGTTGTTTGAGATATCTCAACCAAACTAACAGAATATGCATATAAGATGGTCCTTTACATCCTGACCAAGCTTGGATGAAATCAAACCATTATATCATATAGCTGCCATAGGAACAATCAGTCGAAAATCAAGCTTTACCATGAACAACTTTTTTGTTTATTGAGATATCTCGACCATTCTAACAGAATATGCATCTGGGGCTACCTTATACATTCTGGCCAAGTTTGCCAAGCTGCCATAGGAACAATCAGTCAAAAATCATGCTTTGGTATGAAAAACTTTCTTGTTTATTGAGGTATCTCAACCAATCTTACAGAATATGCATCTCGGGTAATCTCATACAGTCTGACCAAGTTTGGTTGAAATCGGTGGGCTATATCATATAGTTGACATAGGAACAATTTGTCGAAAATTTATATTGAGTATGAAAATTTTTGTTGTTTCTGGAGAAAACACAATCATACTCTCAAATTGGGAATTTTCTTGTATGTAGCGATTCATGTTATTTTCTTTTAAAGCAAAGTGCTCAGTAGCTGAAAATCATGTTTGAAAGGTATCAACTCCATATAAAACTATTGGGCGGTGCTACAGTCGAGCATACTCGACTGTCGGAGACCCCATACTTACTATGGAAAAGCAACTCCTGGTTTGGTATAAGACAATATAAAATTCCCAATCTGTGAGTCTGATTGTGGTATCTCCAGAAACAACAAAAATTTGCATACTCAGTATACATTTTCGACCAATCGTTCCTATGGCAGCTTTATAATATAGTAGACCGATTTCAACCAAATAAAACAAAAAAACTTTTCATACTAAAGCTTGGTTTTCGACTGATCGTTCCTATGGCAGCTATATGATATAGTGGTCCGATTTCAACCAAATTTGATCAGGATGTATAGGACCATCCCAAATGCTTATCCTGTCAGTTTGGTCGAGATATTGCAAACAATAAAAAAGATTTTAATACTAAAACTTTATTATGGACTGATCGTTCCTATGGCAGCTTTATGATATAGTCGTCCGATTTCAACTAAGTTTGATCAGAATATTTAGGACCATCCCAAATGTATATCCTGTCAGTTTCGTCGAGATATTTCGAACAACAAAAAAGTTTTTCATACTAAAACTTGAGTTTGGGCGGATCGTTCTTATGACAGCTATATGATATAGGGGTCCGATCCAAATTTGAAAACAAACTTGATCTGCGCCCGCTATCCAGGAACCTACACACTAAGTTTGAAGTCTCTAGCTCATATAGTCTCTGAGATCCTTTGGCTCAAGCACACGGGCAGACGGACAGACAGACGAACATGGCTCAATCGACTCGGCTATTGATGCTGATCAAGAATATATACACTTTATAGGGTCGGAGATGCTTCCTTCTGCCTGTTACATACATTGTACAAAACCATTATACCCTTTTTGACCATTTTCAATGGACACAGGGTATAACAATTCATCGAGGTATATGCTTCAGACAAAAACCTTGGTTAAAGACTAACATCGATTTGAATACTCTACATAGAACGAACGTAAAAAATTCGTTTGAAAAAGGTTTTTTCAAATTATTGAATAACGCACTCTATGGTAAAACCATGGAAAATGTTGAGAAAAGGGGTTGACGTAAGATTAGTCTCCGAGTGGGAACCAAAAGTAACATTCACCGTCATAAGACTTTACTATACTTTCCTCTATTTTATCTAAATTATCGAAGAAGTCTCTGGATCTCTTTGTTGTTCGGCAAGAAGCCAATTTTCTGTTATCTCAGCTAATTTTACACGCTTGATGGGAACTTGGGAAGACATTTTTATAAGTAATGGATTACGTGAGAAGAAATCTACATGAGACATTATACTACCTAGTCTTTATTGTTTGTCAAAGTTAAAGTATTGCATATACGCCCACCATCTATGGACTCTATGCGAAATATCAATTCTATTGCGTGAAGCTTTAAGTGAATTACAATCGGAGTAAACGAGAAAATGTTGGCCTTGTAAATAATGATGGAAATGCTTTATTGATTTGAATAAAGCGAACGTTTCCAATTCGTATGAATGATATCAGAATTCTGGAGGCGAAGTTCGTTTTTGTAGTATTCAAGAACGTGGGGTTCATTATACATTATAAATATAGTGCTCGCGCCTGGATTTACTTATATACTAGCAACATGTATCCGATAAAGTTCTGTTGCAGCAGTGTAAGTGACTTGCACGAGAACTGTCGCAACCGACATCCTGCCAAAGTGCTGCGTCGGCATTGCCATAAAGTCATACGATGCCGAGTTGACTTTATGTGGGCGATGAACCGACCCTAGGCGGCTTGGCGGGTGGAACCGAATCGTAAATACTCTGTAAGGTGGATTCGGTAACTCCTCCCCCCCTGGAATGAAGCGACGGCCACTTTGATGGGATGGCCGGAACGCGAATCAAAGGAGGCTCCACCGGGGCGAAGATGATGCTTCTCCTTCTGAATGTCAGGATACATACTGCCGATACGGCCAATATGGTGAAGAGTTTATAGAGTGTGAAGAGGTGGTTTTTTGCAGACGTCTTCATGACGATCAGGTCGTCCTGGCTCGATAGAGACTGTAGGTGAAGCTTGTGCAAATTAAGGTCTTCGAACGTGTTGTTTATTTTCATTTGTTTGAATGATTCTATTGACAGTTCCGTTTTTTGCTCGAATTCCATTACTGTGTCGTCATATAATAGACCGTTGATCTTGACTGTACCATTGTCGAATGTTAGGATAACTGACCCACTGATTGTCGAATGTTAGGATAACTGACCCACTAACGTTCACTAACTGTGAACGGCTTTTGACATGAAGATGTGACGTTGGTACTCACCATGTTGAAGATAAAGATGTGGCGTTGTTCTACTTCCTCAATAATTTCTTGCTGACCGACGTCTTTGATATCGCAGGTTGCCGTTTGGTCGTAAAGTATGCCTTTGAGACAATGGATGTTGACTTAATTGACTTGTGCCGATGTACTCTCGCATATATAGGTCTGGTGGATTTTTGAAAATTTTTTCTCGAAGTACAAAATTTGTCCTTTTTGGTCGTACAATATGTAGTTGGGTACAATTATATATTTGGGTGATGTAATGGCAAAGGAACAATGTGTGCTAATTTATACATTTGTGTGTCGAATATAGATATTTTTACATGAAATGTAATGTAGAAATCGTTTATATAGGTTTCTAAAGTTAACAATCTGTATAAGTGTTCGTCAGATTCTAATATTACATTTTTGTTAGATATGAATTCATTTATTGATTTGATTTCTTTTTCTGATAAGATAAATCTTGATTCAGTGTTTTGTATATATTATTCCTATAGTTTTTAATAAAATTATTGATTGTATCTTGTTCTTGATTTATATGTTCCGTAATGTTTTCAAATCTAATGATCGTTTCCTAATTAAATATAGTTTGTTTGTTAGTCTTATTTATAATATTATCTTCGTTTTTACTTTTTAATTGGTTTATTTTCGCAGCTAGACTATCTATAATTTCCCCTGAAAATTTTTCCTGTTTTCTATTCGAAAACTCTTCGTTACTCTGTCTTTCATTCTATTATCAATTCTTTCTTTTATGTAAGGGAAGATGGTATTACGGAATTCGTTAAGTTTTTGAAGATAGTCGTGTTCGTTATTCGGAGAGATGTCCTGCGTTAGTAAGTGGGGTCTTCCGTGGAAAATTTCGAACGGTGTGTATTTCGTTGTTGAGTGAATTGAATTGTTATATGCTGTCAGTGTTTCAAAGAAAATATCTTCATGGTCGCAGGAGAGATTCTCTGTTTTCCACATGTTTAAAATTATTCTATATATTTCGGTTAGAGACGAATGAAGCCTTTCGACTGGGGAATTACTAGAAGATTGTTGAAATGAAGTAAAATGCACTACTAAGTATATTGTATTGAGCACAAAAATCTTTAAAAAGTTTGTTTGTAAATTCAGAACCTGATCGCAAATGAGTTTTTTCGGAATACCGAATGTGGAAAGGAAATTTCTCATAGACTTAACTATGTTTAAACTGTCTCTGGCCGGAATTGTATAACCTGAGGCAAATTTGGAAAATTTGCCGATAATTGTCAAAATTGTTTTTCCGTTAATCGTGTAAATGTCTGTGTATATAATCTACATAGGGCATGACGGGGTTTCTGTAATTGAATATTCTAGTTTCTGTGGTTGCCAATCGTATTTGAGTGCTTGACAGACGTCACAGTCATTAATAATGCTTGAGGTTTTGTTCTTTAATAATGGGAAATATATGGATCTTTTCAAATGAGCTACCGTTTCGTCTATTCCCCTGTGGTTGTTTGCCACATGATACTGACGTATTTCTAACTCTTGTTCGTCTGGGTCAGTTATATCTTTCAACAGGGTGACGCACCTAATTACTTTGTATAATTGGGTTGGTAGGAAATACTCTTTCAAGGTCTCTTCAATAGTTTTAAAAATTTCGTTTGGTGCAAAAATAGTGCATGTTTTGTGAGGTTTAAGGATCTTTCTTAAAATGTTCGCTCCATGGGAAATTGCTGTATCTGATAATATCTTGTTCTAGGAGTTTAGCGATCTGTCTTTGGATTTCTTGTCTTTCTACGGGGCTGTATCGGAACGGTTTTGTATGTAATGGAATTTCGTCTGTAGTTTGTATTCTATGCTTTAGCACAATAGTGAAAGTAAGGTTATCTCCTTCTTGATGAAAAAGTTTCGGAAACTTTCTGCAAAGGTTTTTAAACGCTGTTAGCTCTTCAGTGTTTAGATGATCCGTCCGAAGTTGGGTAAAAAATTGGTTCTGTCTTTTGTCTCGTTATTACTGTCTTCGGATATGGCATTTATCTCAATGTAATCGTTCTCGGTGTATCTCTTGACTTGTAATTCTGCGTCGAGGCACAATTTCTGTTTATCCTGTGAGTAGTTGATTACTTCCATAAAACTAACTTTATGTCTGGATTAATACAAAACCCCCTGAAATGAAAAGGTCTTCGGAAATTTGTGTTGTTTCACACCAAAATGCGCTTTCAGCGAAGCTAACGGGTAGCTTCACTACGTTTTTGGAGGTTTCGTCAATAATGTTAAGTTCTGAAGTTGTGTTTGTTTCCATGCACATCTTCATAATTAAACGTTGAGTTTCTAGCGTTAACTTTGATATATTGACTATCACTTTCAACTGTTGTAGAATGTCCATTCCGATTAATCCATCGAAGTACAGGTGGAATTGAAATAAGATTAGTTGATAATGCGTGCTATCTGAAAAGTCTTGGAACAAGGGTAGAACTGTCTTTTGATGGAGCGTGTGTACGTTGAGTACCGTTTTAATTGAAATTGGATTTGATAGGTTAATTTGGTCTAAATAGGTGACAAATTTCGGGTCGATGAACGACAAGGTTGCCCCTGTGTCCACTAAAAATTTCAGAGGGTGTCCGGATTTTAGATGGATTACGACATATGGTAAATGTGACCCTGGTTTTTCTTTAACTAAGTATCCTGTTTGTTTTTCGAGGCATTTTGTGGAAATTTTGAGTCTTCGCCTATATTATGTAGTTGAGCACTCTGCGCATATTGGGGTAAATTCTGCTCCATGTTATGAACGGAGCCTCTGGTCTTGTTGGAGTTCGAATTCTCATGTCTTCTCTGTTCGTTATGACGATCGGTTTTGTGTTTTTTTGGCATAATTGCCGGTACGTTATTCTTTTTGTGTTGATCGATCTCACTGCTAGTCCAATTGGACCTTTGATACCTGTTAAAAACGTATTTAGACAAGTATCTGCGAAAAATTACTTCTTTGTTCTAATAGATCATCTAAAAAATACCTCTTTACGAGTTAAAATTCTAGTGACGAAAACATTTCCATGCCCCAAAATTTCTGATATCCAATTTTGTGACGAACAATATTAAATTGAATATATAACTTATTCTTAAAAAAAAAAGTTTGGCATTCGGCACTGCGCAAAAAAGGTTATTATACCCGTGCCCATTGAAAATGGTCAAAAGGGTATAATGGTTTTGTGCAATGTATGTAACAGGCAGAAGGAAACATCTCCGACCCTATAAAGTGTATATATTCTTGATCAGCATCAATAGCCGAGTCGATTGAGCCATGTCCGTCTGTCTGTCCGAGTGTTTGAGCCAAAGGATCTCAGAGACTATAAAAGCTAGAGACTTCAAATTTGGTATGAAGGTTGCTGGATAGCGGGCTCAGATCAAGTTTGTTTTAAATTTTAGATGCCACGCCTCTTTCGCCTGCCAATCGCAAAAAAACGATTATCAGACGCGATCTTTAATAAAAACACTTCTTATTAAACAGGAAGATAAGAAGTAAGCCAATTTAGTGACCCTGAAAGTTTCAAAGCGATTGACTATTAAATAGAGAAGATATTTCAAATTTGCTTTTAATTCACATAAATCAAAATCATAGACATAGGCAAGTGCGAGCGAGATAGCATATGCACATTTGTTTGTGCAAAAACATAACAGTCAGCACGTGTACGCAGAGTGCGAACGCAAATACGAGCGATAGGCAAAGTTATCGATATTTGGCTACAATTTCTATCCTATTTTAATATATTAACATGGTTTAAGTTAATACATATTTAAGATTGTGTTAAAATATATGTATGTAGATATTAGTATGCATTGCAAAAAGCGATATGTATAAATGCCACTTTATAATTTTAAACCTCGACGACAGATCGTTTTACAACACTGAAATCTCTGAATTTATAATAATTATTATGTTTAATAATAAGCTAGTAAGCTCGCACATATGTTCAATAGGTTTTCAATTATTATTATTGTATTCAAATGCTTAACAAATTCTGCAAAAAGAATCACAAATATTAAAGCATTGCATTTCAATTTAAATTGCGCGCGCAATGCAGCAGCCTTTAACAGCTGATTTCGATGATTAAGAAGAGTGGGAGAGATTATTTGGTGTTGCCGGACTTCAGCAAGCTGAGCAAATTTTAGACAATGGCTACTCTTGGCATGAACAACATCGATTTCAGCGATTACGATTACGATTACGATTTACGATTTACTATTTTAATTAAATTAAATACAATTTATTCAATCGGACCACAATATCATATTGCTGTCATAAGAAAGATCAGTCGAAAATAAACTTTTTGGTTGTTTGAAAGATCTCGAACAACCTAATAGGATATGCATTTGAAATGGTCCTATATATCCTGATAAAATTTGGTTGAAATCGGACCACTATATCATATAGCTGCCATAGGAACGATCAGTATAAAATCAAGTTTTAGTATGATAAACTTTTTTGTTGTTTGAGGTATCTCAACCAAAATAACAGAATACGCATTTGGGATGGCATTCTACATCCTGAACAAATTTGGTTGAAATCTGATATCAAATAGCTGCCATAGGAACGAATTATAAGATAAAGTACGAAAATTATTGTTGTTTTTAGAGATAAGTCAACCAAACTCACAGATAGAGAATTTGTAATTTGGTTTAAATCGGTTCACTAGATCACATATGTAGATGTAATACGAACATTTAGAAAAAAAGTTAATGCCGCATAATCACACCTTCGGCATGCCTAACATAGCGCACCTACGTATGACCTATCGGAGAGCTAGGGCACAGGGTATTATACAATCGAGAACACTCGACTGTAGCCGGCGCCCACTTGTTTTTATTAGGTAAGAAGGATGGGGACTTTATTGCGCAATGTGCCGAATGCCAAACTTTTTTTTTAAGAATAAGTTATATATTCAATTTAATATAGTTCGTCACAAAATTGGATATCAGAAATTTTGGGGCATAGAAATGTTTTCGTCACTAGAATTTTCGTCACTAGAATTTTACCTCGTAAAGAGGTATTTTTTAGAGGTTTTTTTTTTTTGGTTTTAAGTTTAGCAAATTTTAGCGATTTCCCGCTAAACCAGCTTTTTTCGAAAAAGTCGTAGAACAAAAGTTTATAATTTTATGACTGGGAGTAGATCCTCATTCACACATTTTAGCTATTTCAACGCGTTGATACAAACAAACACACAAGCAGACAAACTGACTTTTCATCTCATTTTGGGAAGGCTACTAAGAACCACTTAACAGATATTTATGATTGAGGTGTCATTCGACGCGTATTTTTGATAAGAATCGTAGAAAATTAAAAAAATTTACCAAAAGGCTCCAACGGCCCCATTTTCTGCAATCATCCAAATTTTGCCCCTCCCATTTACACCTGTTTATCTCACGAACCAGGTGAGCTTCCAAAAGTCTTAGTATGCACTTTTGTTAGTTAGAGCTATACCTTTCGATAGGTATATAGCTGGACCTGATCGGACAGTTATAGCAAATTTTCCATTCTGCCTGTATATATTGCTAGTCGCCTTTAGAACCCTTCGTGATGCTTTCGTCACTAGCGCGGACTGCCGTCCGCAGTGATATTGGTTCGCCTCCTTTGGTATCAGTTAATTTGAAAAAGGTCGTTTTGATTTCACGAATTTTGTCGAATAAGACTTGTATTGGGTATTGCCCAAAGACGAGGTTCTGCAGTTCGGTCATGAGAGTTTGTTCGTCTCGCTTGTCGGAAAAATTCAAAATTAGCGCATCTCTGATTTCATCCCAATTAAGGCCGGCTCCAGATGTGTGAGCCGCATCATCGGCCTTGCCTACGATTTTCTGCCAAATTGCCCTCAAGAGCATTTGTCCGTATGGGGTTTTATTCGTTCCTCTGATAAGGAGGAGGATTTCTTCTTCGTTGTTAAAGAAATAGCTTAGTTGTTCGGCGTTGCCGTCATAAGGCGGCAAGAAGCGGATCACGTCCGGAATTCTAAGAGACGAAATTAAGTCCATATTGTTTACTGGTACTGCGGCTTGGTTAGGTGAAAGAGAGCTACCTGACGAATTCATTTCTGATATTGAGGGGGATCTTCTAAATGTCTGGAGTTGTTGGTCGGTTTCATCCCTAATGTCCGAAAAGCTAGAACTAGCCCTGACTCTACTCCTAGTTTTTGGGATACGATTTTTAACTTTCCCAATAGTAGACATCTAATTTTTTGGGTGAATGTTCTATCTATCGTTTGGTTCTTGGTTTAATGCGTATATTACTTTTAGTTTTTTTTTTCCTTTTTTCTTAATTTAACGTTATTAGAGGTTAATAAATAAAAATATTTAAATTTAAAAAAAAATGCTTAAAAACACTTATATACATTTTGTTTGTAGTGTAGTGTATTGTAGAATGTGTCGGCTTCTTTTCGTTGATAGTTGTAAGTGTGTTTTAATATCTGTAATTGGTTGTGGCAGTATTATTGTTTCTTGTATTTTTAATAAAACTATTCATAGCTATGATTCGGTTGTTGTTTAAAATTAAGTTGCACGGTTAAACTGATATATATGTATGTGAGTTTATTTGTTTTATTTATTTTGTTCAGAAGGCAAATTAAAAAAAAATTTCCTTATGTTGCCCTATTATTTCTGGCAACGTTTATCGTGTGACGTGTCTAAGAATTTTTATCATACGGTTCAGTGACCAATTCGAACCAGTTCGCGCGGCTTCCAGCGTGTCAAAGCGTTTGCTTGACCTGCTTCAGTGATCGATTTCATAATGAGCTGATTCGCGTCCAACGTTAGATACAATTCGCACTTGTCACTTGTCTTTTTTTATTTTTTTTATTTTTTAAAATTTTTTTTTTTATTTATTTAATGTTAACTAAGAACAGTTGACCAAAATTAAAGTAAAAATTAAATTAAATTTAAACAATATAAACAATTTAAAGAAAATTTAGTAAATTTATTAATATTTATATTTTAACTGAAATATTAAAAAAGTTAAATTAAAGATTAAGAATTATAAATCAGGGGTTATTCAAAAATTATAAATGATCCAACATTTGTTGCAAGGATTGGGGAAAACCCAGAAAAACCAAATCAGATCATAAAGCATTAGTATTATTAAATCAAATAATTAGTCGAAATACTCAAGTATTATAATTAGTAAGGTCAGGGATTTCTAGAAAGGAAGAGGAAAAGGGAGGATTTGAATGAGGGGAGAGAGAGTTCTGAAGAGAAAACGTGATAAACGCTGTTATAGTCTGTAAACAAAACACGAAATGAGCTGTGCAAAGCGTAATTAGTTGTGCATATGGGTAAACATAAAGGCTGAAAGTTTCTAGTAGGTTTACGGGGGACCGAAAAAGTGAGGCGTTCTAAAAGAGAACAGGAATCAATCTCGCCAATAATCAATTTATGAAGAAAAACGACACCAAGAATTTTTCTACGATTGATTAAAGACGGAATATTGAGAAGAAGAAGCCTTCTGGAATACGATGGTAAACGAACGTTGGGATCCCAGTTTAAACCACTAAGGCCAAGAGAAAAAATTGCTTTTGAACGGATTCGATTCGATCCTGGTTAAGATGATACTGCGGGCATCAAATGCATAAGCAGTATTCCAGGATAGGACGAACTAAAGAGACATAAAGGAGTTTAGTGGTGAAAGGGTCATTAAATTGTGTGTGCAAATTGAAGTTCAATTTGGAATCGAATAAGACTCCAAGATCTTTTACCGAAGATATACGTTGCAGTGGAGTACTGTCAATCGTGTATAAGCCTAAATGTGGCCTATTACGACTGAAAGTCATAAACATACACTTAAAGCAATGGAGATGCAACTGATTGGCCGAGCACCATAATTGCATAGCGTTTAAAGCGTCTTGCAGACAATTATGAAGAAGGGGATCTGTGTATGAGAAGTTAAGCTTAACATCATCCGCATACATTAAAATAGAAGAATGAGACAGAATGTTGGGTAGATCGTTACTAAAAACGGTAAAAAATAAAGGTCCTAAGTGACTTCCTTGAGGTACACCAGAAGTAATTTGAACCGAACTCGAAATGGATGACCTAAGAAGCACTTGCGTCCTACCTTTTAAGTAGGTGGAAATCCAACTTAAAAAGGCGGGTGGGAAACCTATACGATCAAGTTTAAATAGTAAGAGGTCATGGCTCTCAGAGCCAAAGGCTTTACTGAAGTCAGTATAAATTACATCAGTTTGCTTTTTCTCTAAAAATGCGTTATTTACCAAGGAGGTAAATTCAAGCAAATTGGTCGTTGTGGATCGACCTTTAACAAAGCCATGTTGTGCAGGGAAAATAACTGACTTACAGAGATGCTGCAAAGACGAAATAAGGATTTTTTCAAACAATTTGGGAATGGCTGATAATTTTGGAATGCCTCTGTAATTCGAAATATCAGACTTACCATATTTTCTGTGGAGAGGAATGATATAAGATTCTTTCCAAGGATAAGGAAAGATACCGGACTCAAGGGATAGATTAAAAAGCTTCAGCAACGGAGCAGCTAAGGAAGAACAGCACTCCTTAAGGATACCTCTAGGAATGTTGTCAGGCCCAGGAGAGAAAGAAGATTTTAAAGAATTAATAGAAGAGAGTACGGTGTTAAAATAAATATAAGGAGCAAACATAGTGTTAGATGGAAGAATAGTGTAAGGATAAGACGAGTTGGAGGGGAAGTTAGGAGAATAGGTTCATTGGAAAAAGTTAGCAAAAAGTTCAGCGGCTGCAGAGTCGTTACTGGCTTTATCTAACCAAAGAAAGAAAGAGGAAGGTAAAGTAGAGGATTTACGCTTCAAGTTAACAAATTTATAAAATTGTTTGGGGTCACGTTTAAACTGTCTTTTGCATCGAGCAAGATAGTTCTCGTATCAAATTGAGTTTAAAAGGGCAAAGTTCGATCTGGCTACTGTGTATTTGGACCAGTCGATACCAGAACCTGACTTCTTAAATTTTTTAAAATATTTGGATTTAATATTCTTTAAATATGAAAAACTAGGTGTAAACCATGGGGGCTTTGTTGAACCAGACGCAGGAATAAATTTGGGAATACACATGTCTAAAAGTGCATTGAGGGTCAGATAAAAAGTATTAAGGAGAGTATTAATATCAGCTGATTTTTCTATAAATGACCAGTCGGTCGCAAGAATAAGTTCATTGAGCAATGAGTAATTTCCTTTGCGAAAACAACGACGTGGTGATTGCTGAGATAATAGAGGCAGGTTAGAAGAATTTGATATTGAAATTGAAATTTGTATAGTAGGATGATGTAAGTCTTCAGGAACTGATAGTGGTAATGACCTAGAGACGGCAGAATTTGCAAGTCGTTTACGAATACCAGATCAAGGGTTGTGTTTGTTTCTATGCACATCTTCATAATGCAACGTTGAGTTTCTAGCGTTTACTTTGAAATATTGACTATCACTTTGCACTGTTGTGAATTGTCGATTCCGATTAATCCATCGAAGTACAGGTGGAATTGAAATAAGATTAGTTGGAACAAGGGTAGAACTGTCTTTTGATGGAGCGTGTGTACGTTGAGTATCGTTTTAATTGAAATTGGATTTGATAGGTTAATTTGGTCTGAATAGGTGACAAATTTCGTCGATGAACGACAAGGTTGCCTCTGTGTCCACTAAAAATTTCAGAGGGTGTCCGGATTTTAGATGGATTACGACATATGGTAAATGTGACCCTGGTTTTTTCTTTAACTAAGTATCCTGTTTGTTTTTCGAGGCATTTTGTGGAAAATTTGAGTCTTCGCCTATATTATGTAGTTGAGCACTCTGCGCATATTGGGTTAAATTTTGCTCCATGTTATGAACGGAGCCCCTGGTCTTGTTGGAGTTCGAATTCTCATGTCTTCTCTGTTCGTTTTGATTTCACGAATTTTGTCGAATAAGACTTGTATCGGGTATTGGTTTTATTCGTTCCTCTGATAAGGAGGAGGATTTCTTCTTCGTTGTTAAAAAAATAGCTTAGTTGTTCGGCGTTGCCGTCATAAGGCGGCAAGAAGCGGATCACGTCCGGAATTCTAAGAGACGAAATTAAGTCCATATTGTTTACTGGTACTGCGGCTTGGTTAGGTGGAAGAGAGCTACCTGACGAATTCATTTCTGATATTGAGGGGGATCTTCTAAATGTCTGGAGTTGTTGGTCGGTTTCATCCCTAATGTCCGAAAAGCTAGAACTAGCCCTGACTCTACTCCTAGTTTTTGGGATACGTTTTTTAACTTTCCCAATAGTAGACATCTAATTTTTTGGGTGAATGTTCTATCTATCGTTTGGTTCTTGGTTTAATGCGTATATTACTTTTAGTTTTTTTTTTTCCTTTTTTCTTAATTTAACGTTATTAGAGGTTAATAAATAAAAATATTTAAATTTAAAAAAAAAATGCTTAAAAACACTTATATACATTTTGTTTGTAGTGTAGTGTATTGTAAAATGTGTCGGCTTCTTTTCGTTGATAGTTGTAAGTGTGTTTTAATATCTGTAATTGGTTGTGGCAGTATTATTGTTTCTTGTATTTTTAATAAAACTATTCATAGCTATGATTCGGTTGTTGTTTAAAATTAAGTTGCACGGTTAAACTGATATATATGTATGTGAGTTTATTTGTTTTATTTATTTTGTTCAGAAGGCAAATTAAAAAAAAATTTCCTTATGTTGCCCTATTATTTCTGGCAACGTTTATCGTGTGACGTGTCTAAGAATTTTTATCATACGGTTCAGTGACCAATTCGAACCAGTTCGCGCGGCTTCCAGCGTGTCAAAGCGTTTGCTTGACCTGCTTCAGTGATCGATTTCATAATGAGCTGATTCGCGTCCAACGTTAGATACAATTCGCACTTGTCACTTGTCTTTTTTTATTTTTTTTATTTTTTAAAATTTTTTTTTTTATTTATTTAATGTTAACTAAGAACAGTTGACCAAAATTAAAGTAAAAATTAAATTAAATTTAAGCAATATAAACAATTTAAAGAAAATTTAGTAAATTTATTAATATTTATATTTTAACTGAAATATTAAAAAAGTTAAATTAAAGATTAAGAATTATGAATCAGGGGTTATTCAAAAATTATAAATGATCCAACATTTGTTGCAAGGATTGGGGAAAACCCAGAAAAACCAAATCAGATCATAAAGCATTAGTATTATTAAATCAAATAATTAGTCGAAATACTCAAGTATTATAATTAGTAAGGTCAGGGATTTCTAGAAAGGAAGAGGAAAAGGGAGGATTTTAATGAGGGGAGAGAGAGTTCTGAAGAGAAAACGTGATAAACGCTGTTATAGTCTGTAAACAAAACACGAAATGAGCTGTGCAAAGCGTAATTAGTTGTGCATATGGGTAAACATAAAGGCTGAAAGTTTCTAGTAGGTTTACGGGGGACCGAAAAAGTGAGGCGTTCTAAAAGAGAACAGGAATCAATCTCGCCAATAATCAATTTATGAAGAAAAACGACACCAAGAATTTTTCTACGATTGATTAAAGACGGAATATTGAGAAGAAGAAGCCTTCTGGAATACGATGGTAAACGAACGTTGGGATCCCAGTTTAAACCACT
>JAWNMV010000490.1:0-15767 GCA_035043635.1 Drosophila rellima
CGGCAAAATAAATTGTTATACCTGAACGAGACATGGATGATTTGAATTGGGCTGATGAAAAACTAGGTTCGTTATCCATGATTGTGGTTTTAGCAAAAAGGAAGGGTTGGATTAATTCTAACACTTTATTTGCCATGTCTGATTTGTTAGCGATTTCTTTTACGACCAAAAACTTAGAATAAGCATCTATACAAGTTATGAAAGTTAATTTTTGGCATAGAAAATGTCAATGTGAAGTTGTTCACCGTCTCTTTCTGGAATAGGTGCTTTTGAAATAGGGATTGTTTAGGGTTTCTGTTATATTTATTTTTGTTACAAATTTCGCAATTTCGTATGTGTTCTTTAAATTCTTTATATAATGTAGGCCAATAATAGAACTTCAAAATTTGCTTAAGATTTTCGTCAAATCCTCTGTGAGCTCGAGCATGTGTTTCTTCAATAATAATTTCTTGATCATTTTTGTTTTTAATGTCTTGCACAAATTTTCGTGTGAAAAGAAACTTATTGCTAAATGTGATTTTTAATTTAGTCTGAATCTCATATAAGTCTTCGAGACAACAATGAATGCCTGTAGTTCAATTTGGTTGGAGAAATTCTTTAAGTATGTTAATTAAGTTATCTACTGTGTCGTATTCTATAATATGTCTTGTTTTGTTGAACACGTCGTATTTTTCGTGAATGGTAATTCTATTTTTTGAAATAAGTAACTGTGGTTTGAATTGTGTTAATGGTTTGATAGTTTCTTCTAACACACTTTCATAGCTACTATTTGCAGAATGAACAGTTTCATTTTCGGAAGAAGATTCTTCTCCAGACAAGTGGTTTCTTTCAATGGATTCTTGACTACCTGTGATAGAAATGTGGTTAATGACTATCCTTGATAAGGCGTCAGCAACGACGTTAGTGGAACCTGGTTTAAAGAATATTTTAGGGTTAAATTCTTCTATAAAGGCATGCCAGCGTTTTATTTTTGGATTAGGGATTGGTGCAAAAACTGCAAAAGAAAGCGGTTGATGATCTGTGTGAATTTCTAGATTTGTGACGCCATATAAATAATTTCTGAGATTCATTAAGGCCCATACAATAGCGTATAAATCTCTTTCATTTGTGGCATAATTTGTTTATGTTGAATTCAAAGTTTTGGAGACAAAGGTAATTGGTTTATTTTCCTGTGAGAGGCCTGCGCCTATGGCGATATCTGAAGCGTCGGTATTGAGAACAAACCTTTTTAAATAATCTGGTTGGGTTAATTCAACTTTTGCAATTAAGTGTGATTTTAGATTTTCGAAGGCAGAGAAAGCTTCTTCGTCTAATGATATTTCTGTTTTCTTAGACAAGTTTTGAAACCATACCGTAATGTCCTTGTAATGATTTAGTAAGTGGTTTTGCTATGAATGCGTAACTTTTTACAAATTTCCTGTAATAACCGATTAAACCTAGAAAACCTTGTGACTCTCTCAAATTCTCGGGTGGAGGGTGATTATGTATCCCAAAAATTCAATTTCTCTTCTGAAGAATTTTAATTTTGCTAAAGATATCTTCATGTTTGCATTAAAAAGGATCTCAATGACTTCCTGTAAATCATCGAAATGTTGTTTATAAATGTGGCAAGTTTTACCAACTTTTTCGCGCAATATGTTATCCATTGTCCTGTGGTATATGCCTGGTGCGTTTGCAAGCCCAAATGGCAAACGTAGAAATTCGTATTTACCATTGTTAATAGAAAACGCTGTTTTTTCAATGTCTTCATCCTTCATTAGAATTTGGTGAAATCCAGATTCCAAATCAATTGTTGAAAAGAATCGTGCTTTCCTAGGTTAAACAAAATAACCGAGGGATCTGGCATTGGATACCTATCGGGGATTGTATTGTTATTCAATTTTTTGAAGTCAATCACTTAAGCGCCCGTCCCACGAGGGCTTTTTCAGCGCCACTTTTTAACCGACGGTGAATTTTGCCATTCAGAGTAGTCGCATCGGTGTTCAGACCAAAATCCCATCGGCTTTTTGTTCTTAGGGAAGCTGGTCACACTCAACGTACTTTTACTCCATGCACACTTTATTTTTTCAGAAAAGCACCAAAAAATACCTAAAAAAATGCAATGTGAACGTATCGATGTTAATGGCACGGTTAAAAAAAAACGATGGAATAGGACGTGTTCTATTTTCATCGGTGAGCGTCGGTTTCTCACCGACGCTTTAAAATTTCGCATGTTCACACGACACAGACAGCTTTTTAACAAAAATTTTTGGTTAAAAAGCGGCCGTCTGACGGACGCTTAACCGATTCTTTGGTGTCCCGTCTTCGTTGAAACCTACCCATACTGGGGCATTGTAAGGACTTCTGCTAGACCTTATTATATTTTCGTTCAACATCCTATTTATTTCCTGACTAACAAAATTGTTAACTGAGTGAGGATAAGGATATTGCTTGCTGTAGATTGCATTGTCATTTATTGTTCGAATCTCTCCCCGGATATCTGTCCTAAAAGGGACACTGGATAGAATCTGAGAATGCTTTTTTTCTATCTCTTGAACGAACTGTTTTTCAAGGATATTCAAATCTATTTCATTAATAGAATGATTAACTTTGCACAAGGAAGAACTTGTCGTAGAGGATACCGACATCTTTCGACGTCTGCTCTTTTTCGATTTTTTCTTTGTGGGTGTTGATTCCCCAGGTTTATTTTCAATTCATTGTTCTTTCGTTTGTGGGCCTTCAGCGTCACTTAATGACGATGATTCTGTATCTGATACATTAAATAGGGAAAATATTTTGTATTTTCCATTTTGGTAGTCCAAGTACGAAGCGACTGTGTAAGCTTCGTCTGAACTCATTAAATTGCCAACCGTTTCTTGGACATGTTTTATAAAATTTATTTTTCCTGTTTTGTTATTATAATGCAAACTTCCCTCTGATAAATCGATTACTGCTTTGATTTCTTTTAAAAGATTGTAACCAACCAATAAATCTGCAGCGAAGTTGTTGCTTTCATAAAACCTATGGCATTTGCCGAATATATTTATATTATGAAAGAGTGTTATTTCACTGTAGCCGTTTACAGTTGTTATTCTTTTCTTAATTACTAGCTCTTATGCATTGTCATAATTACCCTTGTTCACACAACAAGCGGTAGCACCTGTGTCTATTAATATTTTTACTCTTTTATTTATTTTCTTATCTATCCTGTAGACGAAGGGGAGCTCTCCTGCTTTTCCTCTAAAAAATGATCTTCTTGGAGGTTGTTAACACGCATAAGCTTGTTAGGTTGCTGACCTGAAGGGGGACTCAGCTCCCGCTTTTTTGGTTGCACAAAATTTTGATTTTGTGGATAAGGGTATGGCTTGTTTTGCTACTGGATGGATTTGTGTACATCCATGGGTACCTGTGCAGGTTGAGAAGTGCTGTTGCCATGCTCAGCATTCTGATTTTGTGGAGCTTGATCAAAACGCAAACTATTATCAAATTTTTTGAATGGGCTTGTATTTTCAGTTTTCTTTTGTTGATTCCTTTGCCCAGAGCTGGGATTGTTTTGTTGGGAATTAGCAAAATGATTGTATGCGAAATGAGCCTTTTGATAATTCGCTTCAAATTCTGGTGCCTTTGCCGAAGCATTAGGCAAGTTTTCTGGTATAAGATAAAACAATATTTCTGATAAGGAACCGTTAAGGCCTGTGATAAAGATCCGCAAAGCATTGCCCCTGTTTTTGTTATTCATTTTGAGAATAATGCTGGCTTTGTCACCGTATGTCATTTTGTTTATCAGCAGAGTCAATTTTTTATTGACCAAATTGTAGTAGTCGAGGACAGACTAGTTACCCTGCCTTAGAATCGGTCGTCTATCGCTATACGCGAAATCCAATCTTGAAAGTATGGCTTCCAAACTAAGAACTGTGCCATGATTGGTTAAAGTATCATTAGCTCTATCTGTCACTTTGTTTCGGAGAATTGTCAACGCACCTACGTAATTTCTACTTCCTTCTTTATACATGCGCATAACGCAACAAGCTGCTTCGCGCCAACTAAAATACGCATTGTAATTACCCGAAAGTTCTGGTATTGATTTGATGACATCGAAAGACTCATAGCAACGAATGGTATCGTTGATTTGTGTAGCTGTGTATTCTTGTTCACTGCTTCGGGGCAAGATGACCTGAAACCTTAATTATATATTTATGATGGCTCACGTAAACGATCCTTCTTCTTCGTTGATGAATATGAAACTTGGTAATCTTCCTTCCTTCTGCCCTTGGGGTCTTCTATTTGGTTATTGTAAAGAAATTCGATCTTCCTTCTTTCTGGTTTTTATTTGATTGTCCAAGTAAATCGTTGGTTGATTTTTTTTAATAAGATAAATTGGTCACATAAAGTTTTTTTATGTTATTATTGTGGCACTCGGTATTTCCAATTGTTGGAAATTTTTGATGCACTTGAGTTAATGTGTCACTCGGTATTTCCGATTGTTGGAAATTTTTGATGCACTGATGTTATTTAGAGTTTAGACACTTTTTATAATATTCGTCTCCTTTGGTAATCAATATCGGCACTTGCAAACTCACGAAACACTAAAGATTTTGTTTCTTTTAATTAGATCTTTTTATTGTGTTTTTAAACGCGAGCACCACGTTGGGCGCCAATTAACAATTCAATTGTTATTAAATTGAAAAAAAATATTTATTAGTTGGAGGCAAGTACTACCGATGTGTTTGATTCCAAAATTAGAACTAAAGTACAATGAAGAACTTATACTGCAAGTCAGCTATGCTTAAGTTAAAGCTTCTTTCTGAAAGCCCGTATAAAACGGCTTATGTAATCAAAAGCTCAATAGTGTAATTGAAATGCTTGGATTATGTTTACTTTAAGGACTACGCAGAAGAATATTTTGCTTACGTTGCAAATAAAGCGTTAGACGTTAGACGTTACGGACTGCGCAGAAGAATCATTTCTTTTAAGCTGGGTGATAACTGATTGGAAAGGAAGTCCAATGAGGAACATTGTTTATGATTTTGAAGAGAAATGCTTTGCAGCTGGGTGATAACCATCATTTCTTTTAAGCTGGGTGATAACTGATTGGAATGGAAGTCCAATGGGGAACATTGTTTATGATTTTGAAGAGAAGTGCTTTGCAAGCTGAGTGATAACTTGCATATGAAATGGTTTTATACATTGTGACCAAGTTTGGTAAAAATCAGTCTGCTATATCATATAGCTGCCATAGGAACATCAGTCGAAAATGAAGCTTTAGTATGAAAAACTTTTTGTTTATTGAGATATCTCAACCAATATGACAGAATATGCATCTGAAGTGATCTTATACATTCTGACCAAGGTTGGTTTAAATCAGTCTGCTATATCATATAGCTGCCATAGGAACATCAGTCGAAAATGAAGCATTAGTATGAAAAACATTTTTGTTTATTGAGATATCTCACTTAATCTAACAGAATATGCATCTGAAGTGATCTTATACATTCTGACCAAGTTTGGTTGAAATCAGTCTGCTATAACATGTAGCTGCCATAGGAACAATCAGTCGAAAATCCAGCTTTAGTTTAAAAAACATTTTTGTTTATTTAGATATCTCAACCAATCTAACAGAGTATTCATCTGGAGTGATCTTTTACGTTCTGACTAAGTTTGCTTGAAATCAAGTTCTTCTTCTTTTCATTACGCCAGCGTTTTTTTTTTATGGTGTTCGAGTTTCTTCGAGGCCTTTTTTTTACTGTTGGTATTATGCATTTACATGAAAAACGTTTATGTTTATTGAGATATTTCAACCAATCTAAAATAATTTACATCTGGAGTGATCTTATACAATCTGACCAAGTTTGGTTGAAATCGGTATGCTAAATCGGGATGGTTTTCTGCATCCTGACCAAATTTGGTTGAAATCGGTCTAATACATATATTATCAAAATTTATATAAAGTATGAACATTTTTGTTGTTTCTGGAGATACCTCAATCAGACTCGCAGATTGGAAATTTTCGATTGTCTTATGCATCCTGATACAATATTTTATATTCGTAGCGATTTATATTATTTTCTTTTAATCAGGAGTTGCTTTTCCATAGTAAGTAAGGGGTCCCCTAGTTTCGTTTGCCATAGTCGTCACTGTTTGTTCGAATCCGTTCTGAGGCTCTTATGGCATCTTTGCTTGAATAATTGTTTTCCATAGGTCCTCCGCCTTAACCTAATTTAAGGATTCAGGAAACCCGCCGCGCACTTCGGTTTGCCACCTAACGGGTGTCAGGTGACAATCCAGAGGGAACCGCGTGGAGGTAGTGGGTCGGCTTGGATAGAACAGGGACAAAGATGATACTGGCATTCACCAAGTTGAATGCGATCAGTCACTTTGCCGTGTATACTAACTGCCATTCCCCATGGCGTCTATGTAGTGTTCATGAAAACGTCTGATTGAAGTATAAATGAGCTTGGAAATGGGCTTAGGTCTGAATTACAATAATGAATCTGGTATGGATAGTAGGCTTGCCTCAGCCAGGATGAAGTTAATTGGCGATGAGGAAAATTGATTGAGGGTGCAAACCGTGCAATGATTTTTTTTTTAATACCCCTTGCTTCTGGGAGGTCAGGTTACTTCTGTCGAGGTATTAGACAAGCCGTTTAGCTAATATTAAGCCCTGCGCCCAATCATAATGGGCAAAAAAGGGTTAAATGGTTTGGTGAAATGTATGTAACAGGCGGAAGGAGGCGTAGCAGACCACATGTTTTTCTATAAAACTCTTTTTCCTGACTGACTCACTGAAAGATCCACTGATTGACTGACTGACATATCAACGTGTAGGCCAAACGGTTTAAGACAGAAAGCTGTAATTTTTACATAACATAGCTGAGACAATTTTATCGTGCAATAAGACTCTGTTTTGCGAAATTCGTCCTGTAAATGGGTTAAAGTTCAAGGAATTGGTTAGTATGGAAAACTTTTTGTTTCTTAAGATCTCTCAACCAAACTCAATTTGGTCAAAGTCGGATCACAATATCATACAGCTGCCATAAAAACAATCGGATGAAAATAACCGGTAGTTTAAAAAACTTTTTTGTTTCTTAAGATATCTCAACCAAACTCACAGATTGTATGCTTGAAACTCTTTCTTACATCCTGACCAAATTTGGTCAAAGTTGGATTAATATGTCATATAGCTGTCTTAGGAACGATCGAATTGGTCGAATCCCCCAAGTATTATATAAATTTTGTATTCAGTACAATATTGATAAAGCGGACAACTAAATACCAGCCTTTCAATTCTGTGAGCGAAGCGAGCATTGGGTGGGGTCCCCTAAACATATAAAATCATTAGGATTTAATTTAAATTAAAATAACTAGCAAATCATCGATTTCATCATTTTCTTCCTCACTTACATAAATATCTATCGTTTTTTTAAATAAGACTGACAAATCAAGAAATAGTCAGAATAAAAAGACGAGTGTAAAGGCGTTAAAGAGGATGGTGGATGTTGCGCATAATCACTAAGCAAATAACCTATAGAGAACTCATCCCATACAAACGAAATGGGACATGCAGAAGTTTTGAGATTGAGTCCCCCTGAGAGAATTTCCCCGGGGACGTGATGTCAGAGACTTTATTTTTGCGGCCGCTTCAGTCGACTGGCCGAGCTCGTAGCTCGCACAGTTATACAAATCAAAAACATGCGCACTATGAAATACCCTTTACCCTCAAAAATTTTTATTCTCATCATTTTTACATAAGAACATCGAAAAATAAATTAATTTAATATGGTTGATGATTAAATAAAAAAAATACTTTGTTATTTCAGTTATAAATATTTTATTCACCTAAAAAAAGTTATTTTAAAAATGTAACATGTACAGGGTATGAGAGCTTGCATACAAAATTTTAATGGCACCAAAGAAGAGGCAAAGCAATGTTGCAAATACTCGCATCTCGACACATGCAACACATACATATGCGCTCAGTTATTTCTTTCTCTGTCTGGCTATATCAGGGTTCGTATGTGCAAACAGGATGGAAGTTGAATATTCTCATTCTGTATGCTTTTTCGACGCGCGTTACTTTCGTTCCAACTGAATTGCTTCAAGACGACTTTTGGGCAAAGCTTTACCTTCCATAAATGCCACTTTATAATTTTGCACCTCGACACCTCGACGACAGATCGTTTTACAACACTGAAATCTCTGAATTTATAATAATTATTATGTTTAATAATAAGCTAGTAAGCTCGCACATATGCTCAATAGGTTTTCAATTATTATCATTGTATTCAAATGCTTAACAAATTCTGCAAAAAGAATCACAAATATTAAAGCATAGCATTTAAATTTAAATTGCGCGCGCAATGCAGCAGCCTTCAACAGCTGATTTCGATGATTAAGAAGAGTGGGAGAGATTATTTGGTGTTGCCGGACTTCAGCAAGCTGAGCAAATTTTAGATAATGGCTACTCTTGGCATGAACAACATCGATTTCAGCGATTACGATTACGATTTACGATTTACTATTTTAATTAAATTAAATACAATTTATTCAATCGGACCACAATATCATATTGCTGTCATAAGAAAGATCAGTCGAAAATAAACTTTTTGGTTGTTTGAAAGATCTCGACCAAACTAATAGGTAAAACTTTGGTTGAAATCGGACCTTTATATCATATAGCTGCCATAGGAACGATCAGTCCAAAATCAAGTTTTAGTATGATAAACTTTTTTGTTGTTTGAGGTATCTCAACCAAACTAACAGAATACGCATTTGGGATGGTATTCTACATCCTGAACAAGTTTGGTTGAAATCTGATATCAAATAGCTGCCATAGGAACGAATTTTAAGATAAAGTACGAAAATTATTGTTGTTTTTAGAGATAAGTCAACCAAACTCACAGATTGAGAATTTGTAATTTGGTTTAAATCGGTTCACTAGATCACATATGTAGATGTAATACGAACAATTAGCCAAAAAGTTAATGCCGCATCATCACACCTTCGGCATGCCTAACGTAGCGCACCTACGTATGAACTATCGGAGAGCTAGGGCACAGGGTATTATACAGTCGAGCACACTCGACTGTAGCCGGCGCCCACTTGTTTTTCGATGTTCTTATGAAAAAAATATACAGTAGCGGACAAAGAAATCCGGACACTTAGGTTTGGCCTGCATGCGTGATCTTTGAATCGGCGTGAGCGTTGTAAAATAGCTTATATCGGTTTGAAACTTTTTTTATTGCATATAATAATTATTTTACTTTAATGAGCCGGTGAGATTTTTTCTCTAAATGTGTAGTAAATAGTCTTTCCGATAAAGCAAGAATTTATTTTAGTTAAAATTTTAGGTAAATTATTTTTATTTAGTTCGTTATTTAATAAACTTAAATTATAACTTTTAATAATTTGTTGGTCCTCCATTATTTTTTATGACCAATTTTATGCGAGTCGGCATTGAAGCAACCAAATTTTGTATTGTTTTAGTGGTAATGTCCTTGTGCCACACATTTTCCACAATTCAATCCAACTCTTTTATCGTTTTAGGTATCTCCTTCGTTATTTTAAACTTTAAAACATGCCAGAGATATTCAATTGGATTTAAATGCGGACTATTGCCTGTCCAGTCCAACGTAGATACGCCTACCTTTCTTAAATAAATAAGTACCTAAAAGAGAAAAAAAATCATGCAAATTTTAAAGCTTAGTAATACATTATACAATAGTTAGACAATGTTAAAAAAAATATGATTTACCGATTTTGCATGATGTCAAGGAGCAGAATAATCCTGAAAAATTAAATCATCGAAATATGAAAGGTGCTCCTCAATTGATGGTATAAGATGTGGGTCCAAAATTTGTTGATAATTTTCTGCATTTACAGTTCCATCAATGAGGGCCAGATCACCAACTCCATAGTAGAAAAAACATCCCCAGACCATTCGGGATCCTCCTTGCCTTACAGTTCGTTTTTGGCACTCGTTCTTAAACCGCTATTCGACTTTACGGCGTACTTAGGACATCCCATCTGAACCAAATAGGTTTATTTTGGATTCATCTGAAAAAATGACCTTTCTCCAATCATTTAAGGTCCAAGTCTCGTGGGTTTTAGCCCATTGTGGCACTTTTTTACGCATTTTTAAGGTTAAGACCGGTTTTTTTGCAGGTCGACGAGCATTAAGTCCTTCCTCCAAGTCGTATCTTCGCACAGTCCATGTGCTAAGGTTGACTCCTCCAGACTGGACAAATTCGGTCCTTATGTCTACAGCGAATTTGAACCGATTTTCCATGCCTAAGCGCTTCAATATCCGATTTTCCTTGTTGGTCGTCTTCTTCTTCCTCCCTGTGCCAGGGTTTCTCTTTAGGCTGTCGGTTTTGTCATAATTGTTAAGAAATTGACCTATCGAAGATTTGCTGAATCCAACTTTAGCATTTATTGCACGGAAACTCAAGTTTTCTGACCGCAGAGCCAATACGGCTCTTTTTTGCAAATCAGTCATTTAAGAAATTGCTCTTTTTAATTTTTTTTCACTTATCAGAAAGCTTTAAGATCAAAAAACTTACCACTTATTAAACGCTAAATAACACACGATTATAACTTAAAAAGTTTCAAGTCAATCGAATCATTCTTGCAAACAAAAGTTCATATTTTTATGATTGGGAATAGATTCACATTCACACATTTTAGCTATTTCAACGCTTTGATAAAAACAAACAGACAAACCGTTTCATTCGACGCGGATTTTTGATATGAATCGTAGAAAATGAGAATATTTTACCAAAAGGCTGCAACGGCCCCATTTGCTGCAATCATCTTAATTGCCCCACGAACCTGGTGAGTTTCCAAAAGTCTAAGTATGCACTTTTTTTAGTTAAAACTATACCTTTCGATCGGTATATAACTCGATCTGATCGGACAGCTAGCGCAAATTTTCCATACGTCCTGTATGATGCTTTCGTCACTAGCGCAGACTGCCGTCCGCAGTGATATTGCAAGCAGATCAAGTTTCTTTTATATTTTTGCCACGCCCACAAATTAGAAATATCTTAATAAAAAAGACAAGTTAAAAGATATCTCGACCAATCTAACAGACTATGCAAATTAACAATTCAATAGTTATTAAATTGAAAGAAATATTTATTAGTGGGAGGCAAGTACTACCGATGTGTTTGATACCAAAACTAGAACTAAATTTCAATGAGGAACTTATGCTGCAAGTCAGCTATGCTTAAGCTAAAGCTTCTTTTTGAAAGCTCGTATAAAACGGATTATTTAATCAAAAGCTCAATGGTGTGATTGAAATGCTTGGATTATGTTTACGTTACGGTCTGCGCAGAAGAATCCGTTGCTTACGTTGCAAATAAAGCGTGAGAAGCTAGATCGTTTAATGTTTACGTTACGGACTGCGCAGAAGAATTATTTTTTTAAGCTGGGTGATAACTGATTGGAATGGAAGTCCAATGGGGAACATTGTTTATGATTTTGAAGGGGAGTGCTTTGCAAGCTGGGTTATAATTCCTCCCTTTCTTAAAAAGAATCGTCCCAATTCTTAATGATTACGTTTTAGGAATTCGATTTGTTCGTTTAATTTATAAAATATCCAGCTTTGGGTTGGGGGGTGGGGTACCATTGTGATTTTGATTATGCGGTAATTGTGATTTGAGCCATTTAGGGGATTCATATTTGTTACTTGGCAATATTTTAGAAGCATTAAAAATTAAGCTAATAAAAATAAAAATTATGATGAATATAACAAATGTGATTTTTGTATGATTACTTTCTAATTTAATAACAATTTTTGATAAAATATTTGTATTTTCTAATTGTAGTTCGGTGTTATTAGTAAGTTGATATCTTCTAAAAAATACCTCTTTACGAGGTAAAATTCTAGTGACGAAAACATTTCCATGCCCCAAAATTTCTGATATCCAATTTTGTGACGAACGATATTAAATTGAATATATAACTTATTCTTAAAAAAAAGTTTGGCATTGGGCACTGCGCAAAAAAGGTTATTTTTATTAGGTAAGAAGGATAGGAACTTTATTGCGCAATGTACTGAATGCCAAACATTTTTTTTAAGAATAAGTTATATATTCAATTTAATATCGAGATATTTCGAACAACAAAAAAGATTTTCATACTAAAACTTGATTTTGGACTGATTGTTCCTATGACAGCTATATGATATAGTGGTCCGATTTCAACCAGGATATTTAGGACCATCCCAAATGAATATCTTGTCAGTTTGGTCGAGATATTTTAAACAACAATAAAGTTGTTCATACTAAAACTTGATTTTGGGCTGATCGTTCCTATGACAGCTATATGATATAGTGGTTCGATTTCAACCAAATTTGATCAGGATGTATAGGACCATCCCAAATGTATATCCGGTCAGTTTCGTCGAGATATTTCAAACAACAAAAATTTGGTCATGCTAAAACTTGATTTTGAACTGATCGTTCCTATGGCAGCTATATGATATAGAGGTCCGAACCAAATTTTAAAACAAACTTGACAACCAACGCCCGCTATCCAGGAACTTACATACCAGGTTTTAAGCCTCTAGCTCTTATAGTCTCTGAGATCCTTTGGCTCAAACACACGGACAGACAGACGGACATGGCTCAATCGACTTTTGTTCTACGACTTTTTCGAAAAAAAGCTAGTTTAGCGGGAAATCGCTAAAATTTGCTAAACTTACTAAACCACCCTAGTATCCAAACGATAGAAGCTACAGATATGTTCTATATATCGTTGAAAAGGTACTTTGAAGATCTTTTAGGCATACCTGTAAAATTAATTACTTTTTATACCAGTGCCCATTGAAAATTGTCAAAAAGGGTATAATGGTTTTGTGCAATGTATGTAACAGGCAGAAGGAAGCATCTCCGACCCTATAAAATATATATATTCTTGATCAGCATCAATAGCCGAGTCGATTGAGCCATGTCCGTCTGTCTGTTCGTCTGTCCGAGTGTTTGAGTCAAAGGATCTCAGAGACTATAAAAGCTAGAGACTTCAAATTTGGTATGAAGGTTGCTGGATAGCGGGCGCAGATCAAGTTTGTTTTAAATTTTAGATGCCACGCCTCTTTCGCCTGCCAATCGCAAAAAACGATTATCAGACGCGATCTTTAATAAAACACTTCTTAATTAAACATGAAGATAAGAAGTAAGCCAATTTAATGACCCTGAAAGTTTCAAAGCGATTGACTATTAAATAGAGAAGATATTTCAAATTTGCTTTTAATTCACATAAATCAAAATCATAGACATAGGCAAGTGCGAGCGAGATAGCATATGCACATTTGTTTGCGCAAAAACATAACAGTGAGCACGTGTACGAAGAGTGCGAACGCAAATACGAGCGATAGGCAAAATTATCGATATTTGGCTACAATTTCTATCCTATTTTAATATATTAACATGGTTAAAGTTAATACATATTTACGATTGTGTTAAAATATATGTATGAAGATATTAGTATGCATTGCAAAAAGCGATATGTATAAATGCCACTTTATAATTTTGCACCTTGACACCTCGACGACAGATCCTTTTACAACACTGAAATCTCTGAATTTATAATAATTATTATGTTTAATAATAAGCTAGTAAGCTCGCACATATGTTCAATAGGTTTTCATTTATTATCATTGTATTTATATGCTTAACAAATTCTGCAAAAAGAATCACAAATATTAAAGCATAGCATTTAAATTTAAATTGCGCGCGCAATGCAGCAGCCTTTAACAGCTGATTTCGATGATTAAGAAGAGTGGGAGAGATTATTTGGTGTTGCCGGACTTCAACAAGCTGAGCAAATTTTAGATAATGGCTACTCTTGGCATGAGCAACATCGATTTCAGCGATTACGATTACGATTTACGATATACTATTTTAATTAAATTAAATACAATTTATTCAATCGGACCACAAAATCCTATTGCTGTCATAAGAACGATCAGTCGAAAATAAACTTTTTTGTTGTTTGAAAGATCTCGACCAAACTAATGGGATATGCATTTGAAATGGTCATATATATCCTGATAAAATTTGGTTGAAATCGGACCACTATATCATATAGCTGCCATAGGATCGAAAATTATTGTTGTTTTTAGAGATAAGTCAACCAAACTCACAGATTGAAAACTTGTAATTTGGTTTAAATCGGTTCACTAGATCACATAGATGTAATACACACCCTGAGCCAGGGCACAGGGTATTATACAGTCGAGCACACTCGACTGTAGCCGGCGCCTTCTTGTTTCTATTTCATTAGTGTAGGTGATGTTGTTCATAATTACTATGGTTTTAAAAGTAAGAAGATAAGTTCCTATAAGCCAAGTTTCGTTAACAGAATTTGTGCCTGACACTAAAATAGCGCCATCCGTTATAATTTCAATTGGCTTATTTTTTTCAGATAGTTTCTGACAAGTTGTAAATTGTTTATTTAGGAGACTTACAAAACAATTTGGAGTAAATATAATTTGGGAAAAACTATTATATATTTCTTATTTGAAATTGTTGATAAGATAAAATGTGTTGTTACAATTAGTAATTTTATTGTTGACAAATAATTTTCCTTAGCGTGAAATAACTTACAATTATAATTAATAGTTGGATATTTAATAAAAACTATGATTAAACCTTGGAATGAAATAATTGGAAAAGAGGAAACTTCGTAAAGATCGATTAAGGTGATGTTAAATTTTTCGTGATTGAATATGTTTATCATGTCTTGTTTATTTAAAATTTTTGGGTTTAGTATTCAGGCTTTTGAAAATGTGATAGTATCCAGCAAATTTTGTAGATCAAGTGATAATAGTTTAAGGCGATATTTTTTCAATAAAATTTCCTGATTTAATTTAATGTCTTTTAAAAGGGTTGTGATTTTCGTAACTTCTTTGAAAATTGCAGAATTAATTTGATTTTGCTCATTATTATTTTGAATAAGTTCATTAACTTTAGTTTGAATAGTTATCATGTCATCATGATCTGGTGTTCCTGTAATCCATTTAAAAATGGGACCTAACTCATTGATACTGCGCTTAAAAATTTTGTGGGGTTTAAGTTGTGAAAGAAGTGTTTTGATTAAATTTAATTCGATGGTTATTTCCCAATCGATTGTAGAATTTCTATTTTTAAAAAAATTTAACTCCTTTTTCAAAAATGTCGTTGAAAAAACTAAGGTAAGTAATATTTTTCGTATAAAAAAAGATTATCTGTATCCTCAATAAAGACATAGTCATCTTTTGAGCAATTGACAATATCAGAACCGCAAATCGGCAATAAAATAGATATGACACACAAAACGTTCATTCTAAAAGTACATAAAAAAAGAAATATAAATGAATTCAAATTTAATATTATCCTTATGAATTATACGATCTCTATTGTTTATTTTTACTTTATTTCCTAAATTTTCTTTAACTACCTGCTTTTTATATCTAGGCTGTAGTTTATTTCGTTCTCCAAGTATTTTTTCATAAATGATTTCGCCCGTTTGGTAATTTTTAGGTGTTCTCTTTTCGTTGTGATACCCTAAAATTTTTGATTGAGCTGATTCTAGTTTATCTGGTGATTGCATGATTTATTTTGTTGAAAAATATATCGCAAGGTTTTTGTTGGGTTGTTGATTGGATTGAGTTATTATATTCTTTTACTGGTCGGTAAATATGCTCGGAAGGGTCCATTATATTGTATTCTTCGTGAATACAACGAGAAATTTCAATTAGTGTTGAATGAACTCTTTCTACCTGTCCATTACTTAGACTGTGCAAGGGC
>JAWNMV010000492.1:0-33481 GCA_035043635.1 Drosophila rellima
CACAACGCTCTGTGATTGGCCGGCTGCAAAGGGAGTTAACTATCGCTAATACATAGCAGCTCACAACGCTCTGTGATTGGCCGGCTGCAAAGGGAGTTAACTATCGCTTATACATAGCAGCTCACAACGCTCTATGATTGGCCGGCTGCAAAGGGAGTTACCTATCGCTTATACATAGCAGCTCACAACGCTCTGTGATTGGCCGGCTGCAAAGGGAGTTAACTATCGCTTATACATAGCAGCTCACAACGCTCTGTGATTGGCCGGCTGCAAAGGGAGTTAACTATCGCTTAAACATAACAGCTCACAATGCTCTGTGATTGGCCGGCTGCAAAGGAGTTAACTATCGCTTATACATAGCAGCTCACAACGCTCTGTGATTGGCCGGCTGCAAAAGGAGTTAACTATCGCTTATACATAGCAGCTCACAACGCTCTGTGATTGGCCGGCTGCAAAGGGAGTTAACTATCGCTTATACATAGCAGCTCACAACGCTCTGTGATTGGCCGGCTGCAAAGTGAGTTAACTATCGCTTATACATAGCAGCTCACAACGCTCTGTGATTGGCCGGCTGCAAAGGGAGTTAACTATCGCTTATACATAGCAGCTCACAACGCTCTGTGATTGGCCGGCTGCAAAGGGAGTTAACTTATCGCTTATACATAGCAGCTCACAACGCTCTGTGATTGGCCGGCTGCAAAGGGAGTTAACTATCGCTTATACATAGCAGCTCACAACGCTCTGTGATTGGCCGGCTGCAAAGGGAGTTAACTATCGCTTATACATAGCAGCTCACAACGCTCTGTGATTGGCCGGCTGCAAAGGGAGTTAACTATCGCTTATACATAGCAGCTCACAACGCTCTGTGATTGGCCGGCTGCAAAGGGAGTTAACTATCGCTTATACATAGCAGCTCACAACGCTCTGTGATTGGCCGGCTGCAAAGGGAGTTAACTATCGCTTATACATAGCAGCTCACAACGCTCTGTGATTGGCCGGCTGCAAAGGGAGTTAACTATCGCTTATACATAGCAGCTCACAACGCTCTGTGATTGGCCGGCTGCAAAGGGAGTTAACTATCGCTTATACATAGCAGCTCACAACGCTCTGTGATTGGCCGGCTGCAAAGGGAGTTAACTATCGCTTATACATAGCAGCTCACAACGCTCTGTGATTGGCCGGCTGCAAAGGGAGTTAACTATCGCTTATACATAGCAGCTCACAACGCTCTGTGATTGGCCGGCTGCAAAGGGAGTTAACTATCGCTTATACATAGCAGCTCACAACGCTCTGTGATTGGCCGGCTGCAAAGGGAGTTAACTATCGCTTATACATAGCAGCTCACAACGCTCTGTGATTGGCCGGCTGCAAAGGGAGTTAACTATCGCTTATACATAGCAGCTCACAACGCTCTGTGATTGGCCGGCTGCAAAGGGAGTTAACTATCGCTTATACATAGCAGCTCACAACGCTCTGTGATTGGCCGGCTGCAAAGGGAGTTAACTATCGCTTATACATAGCAGCTCACAACGCTCTGTGATTGGCCGGCTGCAAAGGGAGTTAACTATCGCTTATACATAGCAGCTCACAACGCTCTGTGATTGGCCGGCTGCAAAGGGAGTTAACTATCGCTTATACATAGCAGCTCACAACGCTCTGTGATTGGCCGGCTGCAAAGGGAGTTAACTATCGCTTATACATAGCAGCTCACAACGCTCTGTGATTGGCCGGCTGCAAAGGGAGTTAACTATCGCTTATACATAGCAGCTCACAACGCTCTGTGATTGGCCGGCTGCAAAGGGAGTTAACTATCGCTTATACATAGCAGCTCACAACGCTCTGTGATTGGCCGGCTGCAAAGGGAGTTAACTATCGCTTATACATAGCAGCTCACAACGCTCTGTGATTGGCCGGCTGCAAAGGGAGTTAACTATCGCTTATACATAGCAGCTCACAACGCTCTGTGATTGGCCGGCTGCAAAGGGAGTTAACTATCGCTTATACATAGCAGCTCACAACGCTCTGTGATTGGCCGGCTGCAAAGGGAGTTAACTATCGCTTATACATAGCAGCTCACAACGCTCTGTGATTGGCCGGCTGCAAAGGGAGTTAACTATCGCTTATACATAGCAGCTCACAACGCTCTGTGATTGGCCGGCTGCAAAGGGAGTTAACTATCGCTTAAACATAGCAGCTCACAACGCTCTGTGATTGGCCGGCTGCAAAGGGAGTTAACTATCGCTTATACATAGCAGCTCACAACGCTCTGTGATTGGCCGGCTGCAAAGGGAGTTAACTATCGCTTATACATAGCAGCTCACAACGCTCTGTGATTGGCCGGCTGCAAAGGGAGTTAACTATCGCTTATACATAGCAGCTCACAACGCTCTGTGATTGGCCGGCTGCAAAGGGAGTTAACTATCGCTTATACATAGCAGCTCACAACGCTCTGTGATTGGCCGGCTGCAAAGGGAGTTAACTATCGCTTATACATAGCAGCTCACAACGCTCTGTGATTGGCCGGCTGCAAAGGGAGTTAACTATCGCTTATACATAGCAGCTCACAACGCTCTGTGATTGGCCGGCTGCAAAGGGAGTTAACTATCGCTTATACATAGCAGCTCACAACGCTCTGTGATTGGCCGGCTGCAAAGGGAGTTAACTATCGCTTATACATAGCAGCTCACAACGCTCTGTGATTGGCCGGCTGCAAAGGGAGTTAACTATCGCTTATACATAGCAGCTCACAACGCTCTGTGATTGGCCGGCTGCAAAGGGAGTTAACTATCGCTTATACATAGCAGCTCACAACGCTCTGTGATTGGCCGGCTGCAAAGGGAGTTAACTATCGCTTATACATAGCAGCTCACAACGCTCTGTGATTGGCCGGCTGCAAAGGGAGTTAACTATCGCTTATACATAGCAGCTCACAACGCTCTGTGATTGGCCGGCTGCAAAGGGAGTTAACTATCGCTTATACATAGCAGCTCACAACGCTCTGTGATTGGCCGGCTGCAAAGGGAGTTAACTATCGCTTATACATAGCAGCTCACAACGCTCTGTGATTGGCCGGCTGCAAAGGGAGTTAACTATCGCTTATACATAGCAGCTCACAACGCTCTGTGATTGGCCGGCTGCAAAGGGAGTTAACTATCGCTTATACATAGCAGCTCACAACGCTCTGTGATTGGCCGGCTGCAAAGGGAGTTAACTATCGCTTATACATAGCAGCTCACAACGCTCTGTGATTGGCCGGCTGCAAAGGGAGTTAACTATCGCTTATACATAGCAGCTCACAACGCTCTGTGATTGGCCGGCTGCAAAGGGAGTTAACTATCGCTTATACATAGCAGCTCACAACGCTCTGTGATTGGCCGGCTGCAAAGGGAGTTAACTATCGCTTATACATAGCAGCTCACAACGCTCTGTGATTGGCCGGCTGCAAAGGGAGTTAACTATCGCTTATACATAGCAGCTCACAACGCTCTGTGATTGGCCGGCTGCAAAGGGAGTTAACTATCGCTTATACATAGCAGCTCACAACGCTCTGTGATTGGCCGGCTGCAAAGGGAGTTAACTATCGCTTATACATAGCAGCTCACAACGCTCTGTGATTGGCCGGCTGCAAAGGGAGTTAACTATCGCTTATACATAGCAGCTCACAACGCTCTGTGATTGGCCGGCTGCAAAGGGAGTTAACTATCGCTTATACATAGCAGCTCACAACGCTCTGTGATTGGCCGGCTGCAAAGGGAGTTAACTATCGCTTATACATAGCAGCTCACAACGCTCTGTGATTGGCCGGCTGCAAAGTGAGTTAACTATCGCTTATACATAGCAGCTCACAACGCTCTGTGATTGGCCGGCTGCAAAGGGAGTTAACTATCGCTTATACATAGCAGCTCACAACGCTCTGTGATTGGCCGGCTGCAAAGGGAGTTAACTATCGCTTATACATAGCAGCTCACAACGCTCTGTGATTGGCCGGCTGCAAAGGGAGTTAACTATCGCTTATACATAGCAGCTCACAACGCTCTGTGATTGGCCGGCTGCAAAGGGAGTTAACTATCGCTTATACATAGCAGCTCACAACGCTCTGTGATTGGCCGGCTGCAAAGGGAGTTAACTATCGCTTATACATAGCAGCTCACAACGCTCTGTGATTGGCCGGCTGCAAAAGGAGTTAACTATCGCTTATACATAGCAGCTCACAACGCTCTGTGATTGGCCGGCTGCAAAGGGAGTTAACTATCGCTTATACATAGCAGCTCACAACGCTCTGTGATTGGCCGGCTGCAAAGGGAGTTAACTATCGCTTATACATAGCAGCTCACAACGCTCTGTGATTGGCCGGCTGCAAAGGGAGTTAACTATCGCTTATACATAGCAGCTCACAACGCTCTGTGATTGGCCGGCTGCAAAGGGAGTTAACTATCGCTTATACATAGCAGCTCACAACGCTCTGTGATTGGCCGGCTGCAAAGGGAGTTAACTATCGCTTATACATAGCAGCTCACAACGCTCTGTGATTGGCCGGCTGCAAAGTGAGTTAACTATCGCTTATACATAGCAGCTCACAACGCTCTGTGATTGGCCGGCTGCAAAGGGAGTTAACTATCGCTTATACATAGCAGCTCACAACGCTCTGTGATTGGCCGGCTGCAAAGTGAGTTAACTATCGCTTATACATAGCAGCTCACAACGCTCTGTGATTGGCCGGCTGCAAAGGGAGTTAACTATCGCTTATACATAGCAGCTCACAACGCTCTGTGATTGGCCGGCTGCAAAGGGAGTTAACTATCGCTTATACATAGCAGCTCACAACGCTCTGTGATTGGCCGGCTGCAAAGGGAGTTAACTATCGCTTATACATAGCAGCTCACAACGCTCTGTGATTGGCCGGCTGCAAAGGGAGTTAACTATCGCTTATACATAGCAGCTCACAACGCTCTGTGATTGGCCGGCTGCAAAGTGAGTTAACTATCGCTTATACATAGCAGCTCACAACGCTCTGTGATTGGCCGGCTGCAAAGGGAGTTAACTATCGCTTATACATAGCAGCTCACAACGCTCTGTGATTGGCCGGCTGCAAAGGGAGTTAACTATCGCTTATACATAGCAGCTCACAACGCTCTGTGATTGGCCGGCTGAAAGTGAGTTAACTATCGCTTATACATAGCAGCTGACAACGCTCTGTGATTGGCCGGCTGAAAAGTGAGTTAACTATCGCTTAAACATAGCAGCTCACAACGCTCTGTGATTGGGCGGCTCCAAAGTGAGTTAACTATCGCTAATACATAGCAGCTCACAACGCTCTGTGATTGGCCGGCTGCAGAGGGAGTTAACTATCGGTTACACATAGCAGCTCATAACAGTCTGCGATTGGCCGGCTGCAAAATTAGTAAACTATCGCTAATACATAGCAGCTGACAACGTTCTGTGATTGGCCAACTGCAAAGGGAGTTAACTTTCGCTTATACATAGCAGCTGACAACGCTCTGTGATTGGCCGGCTGAAAAGTGAGTTAACTATCGCTTAAACATAGCAGCTCACAACGCTCTGTGATTGGACGGCTGCAAAGTGAGTTAACTATCGCTAATACATAGCAGCTCACAACGCTCTGTGATTGGCCAGCTGCAAAGGGAGTTAACTATCGCTTATACATAGCAGCTCACAACGCTCTGTGATTGGCCGGCTGCAAAGGGAGTTAACTATCGCTTATACATAGCAGCTCACAACGCTCTGTGATTGGCCGGCTGCAAAGGGAGTTAACTATCGCTTATACATAGCAGCTCACAACGCTCTGTGATTGGCCGGCTGCAAAGGGAGTTAACTATCGCTTATACATAGCAGCTCACAACGCTCTGTGATTGGCCGGCTGCAAAGGGAGTTAACTATCGCTTATACATAGCAGCTCACAACGCTCTGTGATTGGCCGGCTGCAAAGGGAGTTAACTATCGCTTATACATAGCAGCTCACAACGCTCTGTGATTGGCCGGCTGCAAAGGGAGTTAACTATCGCTTATACATAGCAGCTCACAACGCTCTGTGATTGGCCGGCTGCAAAGGGAGTTAACTATCGCTTAAACATAGCAGCTCACAACGCTCTGTGATTGGCCGGCTGCAAAGTGAGTTAACTATCGCTTATACATAGCAGCTCACAACGCTCTGTGATTGGCCGGCTGCAAAGGGAGTTAACTATCGCTTATACATAGCAGCTCACAACGCTCTGTGATTGGCCGGCTGCAAAGGGAGTTAACTATCGCTTATACATAGCAGCTCACAACGCTCTGTGATTGGCCGGCTGCAAAGGGAGTTAACTATCGCTTATACATAGCAGCTCACAACGCTCTGTGATTGGCCGGCTGCAAAGGGAGTTAACTATCGCTTATACATAGCAGCTCACAACGCTCTGTGATTGGCCGGCTGCAAAGGGAGTTAACTATCGCTTATACATAGCAGCTCACAACGCTCTGTGATTGGCCGGCTGCAAAGGGAGTTAACTATCGCTTATACATAGCAGCTCACAACGCTCTGTGATTGGCCGGCTGCAAAGGGAGTTAACTATCGCTTATACATAGCAGCTCACAACGCTCTGTGATTGGCCGGCTGCAAAGGGAGTTAACTATCGCTTATACATAGCAGCTCACAACGCTCTGTGATTGGCCGGCTGCAAAGTGAGTTAACTATCGCTTATACATAGCAGCTCACAACGCTCTGTGATTGGCCGGCTGCAAAGGGAGTTAACTATCGCTTATACATAGCAGCTCACAACGCTCTGTGATTGGCCGGCTGCAAAGGGAGTTAACTATCGCTTATACATAGCAGCTCACAACGCTCTGTGATTGGCCGGCTGCAAAGGGAGTTAACTATCGCTTATACATAGCAGCTCACAACGCTCTGTGATTGGCCGGCTGCAAAGGGAGTTAACTATCGCTTATACATAGCAGCTCACAACGCTCTGTGATTGGCCGGCTGCAAAGGGAGTTAACTATCGCTTATACATAGCAGCTCACAACGCTCTGTGATTGGCCGGCTGCAAAGGGAGTTAACTATCGCTTATACATAGCAGCTCACAACGCTCTGTGATTGGCCGGCTGCAAAGTGAGTTAACTATCGCTTATACATAGCAGCTCACAACGCTCTGTGATTGGCCGGCTGCAAAGGGAGTTAACTATCGCTTATACATAGCAGCTCACAACGCTCTGTGATTGGCCGGCTGCAAAGGGAGTTAACTATCGCTTATACATAGCAGCTCACAACGCTCTGTGATTGGCCGGCTGCAAAGGGAGTTAACTATCGCTTATACATAGCAGCTCACAACGCTCTGTGATTGGCCGGCTGCAAAGGGAGTTAACTATCGCTTATACATAGCAGCTCACAACGCTCTGTGATTGGCCGGCTGCAAAGTGAGTTAACTATCGCTTATACATAGCAGCTCACAACGCTCTGTGATTGGCCGGCTGCAAAGGGAGTTAACTATCGCTTATACATAGCAGCTCACAACGCTCTGTGATTGGCCGGCTGCAAAGGGAGTTAACTATCGCTTATACATAGCAGCTCACAACGCTCTGTGATTGGCCGGCTGCAAAGTGAGTTAACTATCGCTTATACATAGCAGCTCACAACGCTCTGTGATTGGCCGGCTGCAAAGGGAGTTAACTATCGCTTATACATAGCAGCTCACAACGCTCTGTGATTGGCCGGCTGCAAAGGGAGTTAACTATCGCTTATACATAGCAGCTCACAACGCTCTGTGATTGGCCGGCTGCAAAGGGAGTTAACTATCGCTTATACATAGCAGCTCACAACGCTCTGTGATTGGCCGGCTGCAAAGGGAGTTAACTATCGCTTATACATAGCAGCTCACAACGCTCTGTGATTGGCCGGCTGCAAAGGGAGTTAACTATCGCTAATACATAGCAGCTCACAACGCTCTGTGATTGGCCGGCTGCAAAGGGAGTTAACTATCGCTTATACATAGCAGCTCACAACGCTCTGTGATTGGCCGGCTGCAAAGGGAGTTAACTATCGCTTATACATAGCAGCTCACAACGCTCTGTGATTGGCCGGCTGCAAAGGGAGTTAACTATCGCTTATACATAGCAGCTCACAACGCTCTGTGATTGGCCGGCTGCAAAGGGAGTTAACTATCGCTTATACATAGCAGCTCACAACGCTCTGTGATTGGCCGGCTGCAAAGGGAGTTAACTATCGCTAATACATAGCAGCTCACAACGCTCTGTGATTGGCCGGCTGCAAAGGGAGTTAACTATCGCTTATACATAGCAGCTCACAACGCTCTGTGATTGGCCGGCTGCAAAGGGAGTTAACTATCGCTTATACATAGCAGCTCACAACGCTCTGTGATTGGCCGGCTGCAAAGGGAGTTAACTATCGCTTATACATAGCAGCTCACAACGCTCTGTGATTGGCCGGCTGCAAAGGGAGTTAACTATCGCTTATACATAGCAGCTCACAACGCTCTGTGATTGGCCGGCTGCAAAGGGAGTTAACTATCGCTTATACATAGCAGCTCACAACGCTCTGTGATTGGCCGGCTGCAAAGTGAGTTAACTATCGCTTATACATAGCAGCTCACAACGCTCTGTGATTGGCCGGCTGCAAAGTGAGTTAACTATCGCTAATACATAGCAGCTCACAACGCTCTGTGATTGGCCGGCTGCAAAGGGAGTTAACTATCGCTTATACATAGCAGCTCACAACGCTCTGTGATTGGCCGGCTGCAAAGGGAGTTAACTATCGCTTATACATAGCAGCTCACAACGCTCTGTGATTGGCCGGCTGCAAAGGGAGTTAACTATCGCTAATACATAGCAGCTCACAACGCTCTGTGATTGGCCAGCTGCAAAGGGAGTTAACTATCGCTAATACATAGCAGCTCACAACGCTCTGTGATTGGCGGCGAAAAGTTTTTTTTTTTTTTTTTTTTTTGTTTTTAATTAATTAAGTGTTGAACCCATACAATACAGAAATAGTAACATAACAACACAAGTATAGTTAATAATACAAGGACCAAACCTCAAGCTAGGCGCATGAGGACTTGCAAATATTCTCCTATTGCGAGGGGGACTTTAGAGTTGGCCAATTGTTTTGGCAAAACCCTTTCTTTTTAATCTCCTTAAAGGTCTGGCAGGGAGTAAGCGTCTCGCGAGTATACTGTGGTGTCTTCTTAATCGATCACTATATCTGCTAGTGTGCCTTCCAATCTGCTCCTCCACTGTATGCAAATTTAGGTCCCGATGAAGGGTGGTATCACGTACATAATATGGGCAGTTCGTAATGGCACGCATGGCACGATTTTGTAGTACCTTAATGCATTTAAGGTTGGACTTTGCAGCTATTCCCCAAATCTGCACTCCGTATAGCCAGATCGGGGCTACACAAAGCACATAAACTGCTCTTTTGGCTCTGAGGGACATGGTGCTTCTTCTGTTGATCAGCCACCGTAGTAGTTGCATTCTTTGACCACATCTACCAGCCGTAGCTTTCAAGTGTGGGCCAAAAGTCAAGCGTTTGTCAAGGGTGATCCCGAGATACTTAGCCTGCGAGGGTTGGTCCAATGTAACTCCTTCCAGTTGTATGGGTGGGGTATGGTCAATGAGGGTCTTCAAGGTGAAGCAGGGATTGGTGGTCTTTTGAGGATTGACCTTTATGTTCCATCTTTTGCACCAGGCAGCCAATGAGGTAAGGTACTCTTGAGCCACCGCCTCATGCGCGGGGCGTGCAAGTCACGGCAGAGTAGAGCCTTCCTGGGAACTTCCATATGATACACGCTTGGGCGGGGCAAATCTGCAGTATATATCGAGTAGAGCAGCGGACCAAGGACGCTGCCCTGTGGAACTCCAGCTTTCATATGGCAAGGAGTCGAGTAGGTGTTCCTGACCTTGACCATAAACTTCCGTTCTTCCAAGTACGATCGTAGAACTCCATAGTAAGGTGCTGGAAGCAGCTTTTTAATTTTGCTTAGTAGGCCAACATGCCAAACTCTATCGAATGCTTGTTGCATGTCAATGAAGACAGCATTACAATATTCTAGATCGTCAAAGGCCTGTAGGATGTGCTTTGTCAATCTGTGAACCTGCTCCACAGTGCTGTGTCCCTCTCGAAATCCAAACTGGTGATCCGGCAGAATGCAGCGCTCCTTAATAATGTCATTTAGTCGATTGGCAATAAGCCTTTCCCACACCTTAGACAGTGAAGACAAAAGACTTATAGGCCGATACGATTCAGGGTCCTCTTCTGGTTTTCCAGGCTTATGGATCATCATAATTGCACCCATCTTCCACTGCTTTGGGAAGAACTGCATCCTGAACATGGCGTTAAATATTAGCGCCATGTAGAGGATCGCTCGAATAGGTAATGCTTTCAATGTGGCATTACAAATCCTGTCGACGCCAGGAGCCTTCCTTCTCGGTAGTGATTTGATGACATCGGCAATCTCCTCAACCCTGGCAGGTTTAATGGGTAAGGACATCTGCAGCGGTGTCTGTAGGCTATCAAGTGTCTCTCTATACTGCTCCATTGTGGCGAAATGGTAATGGGTGAACCTCTTCTCCAAGTGATGGGCAAAAGAATTTGCCTGCTCTTCTTCGTTTTTAGCAAGTTCGCCGCCTGGACACCTAATGGGAACCTGTCTAAACGGTTGTCTTTTAAGGGACTTAGTGCACTTCCAAAGCGAATATCCAGCATCCAGGGTATAATCCATAGAAGCCAGCTTCTGCTCGAAAAAGTTGCTTCGAAGTTCTCTCAATACAATTCGTAGTTGCTTCGCAGCCCGGTTCCATAAAATTCGGTCCCAGGGGTCTTGAGATCGGATTGCTCGCCTTCGAAGTCTCCTTTTCTGTGTCAATAGCTCTCTGGCCTCTCTCGTTAGAACTATTCCATAGGTAGTGCCTGTCGGCGGGACAGGAGGCGTTGAGGCAGTCGCAGCCCTGCAAATACTCTCTGTGAAGTTATCAATAGCCATTTCGATATCCTCACCAGAGTTTAGCGTAGTATTCAGCTGAATCGAACTCTCCAGTTGTTGGCTAAAGACAAGGAGGTCAGTGTGCTTGGTGACTAGTCGAGCACTTGGATTGACATAAGCACCATCTGTCTCAATACTGATGATTAGGGGCAGGTGATCAGAATTCAAATCCCAGCTTTGAGTTATTGTTGCTCGAGAATCTGGAATTCCATGATACACTGCAAAGTCTATGCAGGAAGGCGTATGATTGAGCACATATGGGTACCTGGTTGGAGAGCCAGTTGCAAGGATCTTGGCTCCAGTGGCAGAAATGGCTTCTGCTAGTTCACGCCCCCGAGGTGAGTTGTAAGTATCTCCCCACAGCCAATGTCGGGCATTCCAGTCCCCACCAATTAAATATCTTTGGCCGCAAGCACGTAGTGTGTTGATAAAGTGCCTCTCCTCAATCCTGATATTTGGAGGGCAGTAGATGGCGCTGAACTCCACGTCTCCCAGTCCTGTGGCTACTTTGACTGATGACATTTGTATGCTGCATGTCTCGATGACCCTTTGTGGAAAATGGCGAAGAGTGGTCCTCACGAACACCGCTGCTCCGCCAACGCTATTATTATTACGCGATGGTCTAAATGCTGGATAGAAGGTATATCCATATATCTTTACAGTTTCTCCTCGTTTAATTCTAAGCTCCGTCAAAAGAAGAATGTCTACGCTGTTGTTGTGCGCGAAAAGCTCAACTTCTTTAGCTTTTTTTGAAATGCCGTTTGCGTTCCAGATAAGAATTTTTAGTGTATTCATTGTGAAGCTGAAACGTTGTTTTGAACCTGGGAATTAAATTCATCCCCAGCCCATTGCTTTATCATGTTGGACATTACAAGTACTATTTTTTCAAGTTTTTCAAGGCGTTGATTGGCTTGGCTATTATACTGTTGCTGTTCTTGCTGCTGCTGCTGCAACCACATAAGAAACTGCTGTTGTTGCTGTTGTTGAATCTGCTGTTGCCATTCCTGAAACTGTTGCTGATGCTGTTGTAATAATGCTTGAACTTCAAATGAATTATGTTGCTGATTATTCATACGTTGTTGCTGCGTTGTCTGTTGCGCTTGTAGATTGTGAAGACGACGTTGAGCAGGTCCGTTCTTGGAGGGTATTGTATTTGAATTACCTTTAGCTACTGCGGCATAGGAGCCTCTTGAGTTTCCTCCATTGCCTGCAGGTGGTTGATGTTGAACAATGTGTCTCTGTAGTTGAGTTGGTTGCTGCTGTACTGTTGATTGGTTGGTTTTCTTGCTGCGATTAGACTGCAAGGTAGGAAATTGTTGCTGCTCTCTAGAAATAAATACATGACCAGCCTTTTTTGGATTATTCGCCTTTTTTGCAGGCCCCATAGATCGGCGAAGAAACTCCTGGTACCATTGGCATCCCTTATAGCTGGCCATATGGTTTCCGGAGCAGTGTATGCATGTAGGCTGTGCGTCTACGGGACGTGTGCATTGTGTGGTTTGATGATTTTCGCCACACCTGGCACAATTGGGGTGTCTGCGGCAGTATTTTGCTGTGTGGCCGTACTCCTGGCATCGCCGACATTGTGCAATTTCAGAGGTTTTTCGCATTCTTTCAATCCTTACTTTCTGTCGGCAAAGGGTCATAACTTGGTAAATGTCATTAATTTTGGCACAAGGTTTTATATTAATGAAAAATATATTAAGTTTTTGGTCTTTATTAAACCTTGAACGTGGATTATGGATGTGAAGAACTTCATAGCCTAGACTTTTCAGTTCGGCGGTAATGTCACTGTTTAGGGTGCTGTGATGTAAGTCTCTTACTACAATTCTGTGCACTTTTTCTGTCCGCATTTGATATGTGTGGAACTCCATACCAATCTCATCCATACGGCTAACAATGGCTCTATAAGTGTCACTGTTTTTGGGAAAGATTCTGACCGTTTCCCCTTGATTAGCTTTAGCTACAACGTTATTCAAATCTGCAACTTCCTTTATAAGCTCAAATAAGTCATTTAAGTTGCTAATATTAACAACAATTTGCGGTGGTTTAGAGGGACCTTTAAGCTGATTACCAGTGCTTGATGGTTCTTGCGAGTATTGGCCAGTATTGATTACTTCAGATTGATGTTCATCCATATGATCTCTGATATCATCATCGTCCTCATTCATCTGGTCTTCCTCATCTTCTTCCTCATTCTCTTCGTTAGTGGTGTTGCCAAGAATCGCAAATCTATTACTAGAGTTTGCCTGTTGGCTAGTGGTGGGGGGCGAGTGCAGAACCTGGTTGCTGATTACTCTTTTCGAGTTAGAAATGGGGGACAAAGGCTTTTCATTTTTTCTCTTGCTCGATCGCCGTTTTTGTGCATCCAATAGTCTTTTGGCAGCATCGCTTAGAGTTTTTGCAATGTCATCGGGACATGTTGATTGGGAACTTTCCAGGTTAGTGATGCTGCCAGGGCAGATGCTGCTTATTGTAGCAGTTGCCATGGTGGAGGTGGTGCTGCTGGTGGCACTAGTAAATGTTACAGTTGTTGTGGTGGTGGAGCTACTTCTTTGAGACTCATTGCATATATTGCGTTGAATTTCTAATCGGCACTCATCCCTAATCTCATAAGGTAATTTGCCTGCTATTGAGAACATTTTTTCATGATCAATCTGCATATTCCTATGCTGAGTGTCAGTGAAGTTATTCTCATCCATTGCATTAGTAATATTTCGCAAAATTTAGTAAATAATTTGCGCAAGAAACGAAACATGGGCAGATCAGATTTACTGATAAGCAAAGTATTTATTGCCCCTCTTTTGCGACTGTGCGCGGGTTGAGGGGAATGTCTTGCCCGAAGGGCAGAGAATGCAGTTACACCTCACTTCACTTAATGCTCTTTGTTTTTGTCCAATTGCCGACACCGCGCGAAGCAGCGCCCGAATGTTACGATATGTGCTATTTTTAGCACACAACAGAATGTACCGCTTAAAGCAGAATAGAAAAGACAATTTTGCGTAAGCGCGACACAACCGATCTCTATGAAAGCAGATTAGCGACTTTTAATCTGTGATTGGCGGGCTGAAAAGTGAGTTAACTATCGCTTATACATAGCAGCTCACAACGCTCTGTGATTGGCCGGCTGAAAAGTGAGTTAACTATCGCTTACATAGCAGCTCACAACGCTCTGTGATTGGCCGGCTGCAAAGGGAGTTATCTATCGCTAATACATAGCATCTCAAAACTCTCTGTGATTGCCCAGCTGCAAGGGAGTTAACTATCGCTAGTACATAGCAGCTCACAACGCTCTGTGATTTGCCGGCTGCAAAGGGAGTTAACTATCGCTAATACATAGCAGCTCACAGCGCTCTGTGATTGGCCGGCTGCAAAGGGAATAAACTATCGCTTAATACATAGCAGCTCACAACGCTCTGTGATTGGCCGGCTGCAAAGGGAGTTAACTATCGCTTATACATAGCAGCTGCACAACGCTCTGTGATTGGCCGGCTGAAAAGTGAGTTAACTATCGCTTAAACATAGCAGCTCACAACGCTCTGTGATTGGCCGGCTGGAAAGTGAGTTAACTATCGCTAATACATAGCAGCTCACAACGCTCTGTGATTGGCCGGCTGAGAAAGTGAGTTAACTATTGCTTAAACATAGCAGCTCACAACGCTCTGTGATTGGCCGGCTGCAAAGTGAGTTATACTATCGCTTATACATAGCAGCTCACAACGCTCTGTGATTGGCCGGCTGCATAGGGAGTTAACATCGCTAATACATAGCAGCTCACAGCTCTGTGATTGGCCGGCTGCAAAGGGAGTTAACTATCGCTTAAACGTAGCAGCTCACAACGCTCTGTGATTGGCCGGCTGCAAAGGAGTTAACTATCGCTTATACATAGCAGCTCACAACGCTCTGTGATTGGCCGGCTGCAAAGGGAGTTAACTATCGCTTATACATAGCAGCTCACAACGCTCTGTGATTGGCCGGCTGCAAAGGGAGTTAACTATCGCTTATACATAGCAGGTCACAACGCTCTGTGATTGGCCGGCTGCAAAGGGAGTTAACTATCGCTTAAACATAGCAGCTCAAAACGCTCTGTGATTGGCCGGCTGCAAAAGAAGTTAACTATCGCTTATACATAGCAGCTCACAACGCTCTGTGATTGGCCGGCTGCAAAGGGAGTAAACTATCGCTTAAACATAGCAGCTCACAACGCTCTGTGATTGGCCGGCTGCAAAGGCAGTTAACTATCGCTTATACATAGCAGCTCACAAAACGCTGTGTCATTGGCCGGCTGCAAAGGGAGTTAACTATCGCTTATACATAGCAGCTCACAACGCTCTGTGATTGGCCTGCTGCAAAGGGAGTTAACTATCGCTTATACATAGCATCTCACAACGCTCTGTGATTGGCCTGCTGCAAAGGGAGTAAACTATCGCTTATACATAGCAGCTCACAACGCTCTGTGATTGGCCGGCTGCAAAGGGAGTAAACTATCGCTTATACATAGCAGCTCACAACGCTCTGTGATTGGCCGGCTGCAAAGTGAGTTAACTATCGCTTAAACATAGCAGCTCACAACGCTCTGTGATTGGCCGGCTGCAAAGGGAGTTAACTATCGCTTATACATAGCAGCTCACAGCGCTCTGTGATTGGCCGGCTGCAAAGGGAGTTAACTATCGCTTATACATAGCAGCTCACAACGCTCTGTGATTGGCCGGCTGCAAAGTGAGTTAACTATCGCTTAGACATAGCAGCTCACAACGCTCTGTGATTGGCCGGCTGCAAAGTGAGTTAACTATCGCTAATACATAGCAGCTCACAACGCTCTGTGATTGGCCGGCTGCAAAGGGAGTTAACTATCGCTTATACATAGCAGCTCACAACGCTCTGTGATTGGCCGGCTGCAAAGGGAGTTAACTATCGCTTATACATAGCAGCTCACAACGCTCTGTGATTGGCCGGCTGCAAAGGGAGTTAACTATCGCTTATACATAGCAGCTCACAACGCTCTGTGATTGGCCGGCTGCAAAGGGAGTTAACTATCGCTAATACATAGCAGCTCAAAACGCTCTGTGATTGGCCGGCTGCAAAGGGAGTTAACTATCGCTTATACATAGCAGCTCACAACGCTCTGTGATTGGCCGGCTGCAAAGGGAGTTAACTATCGCTAATACATAGCAGCTCACAACGCTCTGTGATTGGCCGGCTGCAAAGGGAGTAAACTATCGCTTAAACATAGCAGCTCACAACGCTCTGTGATTGGCCGGCTGCAAAGGGAGTTAACTATCGCTTATACATAGCAGCTCACAACGCTCTGTGATTGGCCGGCTGCAAAATGAGTAAACTATCGCTTAAACATAGCAGCTCACAACGCTCTGTGATTGGCCGGCTGCAAAGGGAGTTAACTATCGCTTATACATAGCAGCTCACAACGCTCTGTGATTGGCCGGCTGCAAAGGGAGTTAACTATCGCTTAAACATAGCAGCTCACAACGCTCTGTGATTGGCCGGCTGCAAAGGGAGTTAACTATCGCTTATACATAGCAGCTCACAACGCTCTGTGATTGGCCGGCTGCAAAGGGAGTTAACTATCGCTTATACATAGCAGCTCACAACGCTCTGTGATTGGCCGGCTGCAAAGGGAGTTAACTATCGCTTATACATAGCAGCTCACAACGCTCTGTGATTGGCCGGCTGCAAAGGGAGTTAACTATCGCTTATACATAGCAGCTCACAACGCTCTGCGATTGGCCGGCTGCAAAGGGAGTTAACTATCGCTAATACATAGCAGCTCACAACGCTCTGTGATTGGCCGTCTGAAAAGGGAGTTAACTATCGCTTAAACATAGCAGCTCACAACGCTCAGTGATTAGCCGGATGCAATGGAGTTAACACGCTTATACATAGCAGCCCAAAACGCTCTGTAATCGGCCAGCAGTAAAAGGAGTTAGCTACCGCGTATAAGTTAACACATAAATTCCATAGCAACTAAGTAACACTACATGAATAATGCTGACACGCCAAAATGTGGGTTCAGTGCTCTGCACTAGCAACAATCAGCAGCGATCGTATGACACTTCTTTGCTGGAGTGCTGCGGCGCTTAGAATGCTGAGTCGGCATGCCGACTGTGGTCGGATGGCGCGATGCATTGTCTTTACTGAGTAGAATTATGTTTTGCCTTTGTCTTTAGCTTTAGTTTGATTTTGAATAAAGTAGACGAAAGTCGCTTAGAATTGCACTCCGGCACACTGCCGTTATTTCTCTTTATTAAATTATATTACTGTACCACAAGGACAGTAATCAACAAAGGGGACGAAGTCAAGTCTCCCACCATAATCTTCATAACCAACACACCTTTAAGGATCCCACCCCGGATCAACCTCCTAAGGAAGGCCACCGGACTTGGATCACTCCACCAGGAGCCACGTGGGAATACCACGGCCACTGGACCACTTAACTAAATAACTGGCGCCCAACGTCTCAATACCCACAAAAATGCATAGGCAATAATACAAAAACATGTAAGTTTGGCAAGTGAACCCAAATAACAAATAATAAATTTAAAAAAAAAAAAAAAAAAACACACAAGAATTGAAGTTGTGAAAAAATACATTTTTTGCCAAGAAAAAACAATTGCATACTTTTACCCAAAATAAAATAAAAAATAATTGCATACTTTTACCCAAAATTAAAATAAAAAACAATTGCATACTTTTACCCAAAAAAAAAAATAATTGCATACTTTTACCCAAAATTAAAATAAAAAACAATTGCATACTTTTACCAAAAATAAAAATAAAAGCCATTGCATACTTTCACTAAAAATAAAAACCATTGCATACCCTCACTAAAAATAAAACCATTGCATACCTTTATTCAAGCCCTTCGACGGCAGTAGCGAACACTACCAAGCAGTAGCCATTCTTAGAAACAAGGTCACAGGGCATGCTGGAGCCTTACTTATCTCCTACAACGCGGTGCTAAATTTCGACGCCATCCTGGCTAGATTAGATTGCACCTATGCCGACCGAACATCCTTGCGCCTGCTGAGGCAAAACTTAGACATGGTCAGACAAGGTGAAATGACACTTATGCAGTACTATGATTAGGTCGAAAAGAGACTAACTCTGGTAACTAATAAGATTGTTATGTCACACGAACAAGAAGGCGCTGATTTGCTTAACGCTGAAGTTAGAGCCGATGCCTTACACACTTTCATATCAGGCTTGAGGAAACAACTCAGAGCTGTCGTATTCCCAGCGCAACCCAAAGACCTACCCTCTGCGCTAGCTCTCGCCGTAGAAACAGAAGCCAGCATAGAGAGGAGCATGTTTGCAAACTCCTCTGCTAAAGTTGTTGAGGAACGATCCCAAACAGCTGAAAACAGCAAACACAGATCATATGGTAAACCGAATAAAAACTACAAGGAAGACCACGGTCAAGGTCGAAATCCTCATTACAAACACAAGAACAATGCTCCAAAGGAGCAACCCAATAAAGAGAGCCAAGAGCAAGCTCCACAACCGATGGAGATAGATTCTTCTTCCAAATTCAGGCGTCGTACTGAATATAATCAGAACCAACCAAATGAGTCAAACGCTCCTAAGAGGAGGAACTACTCAGAGCGACAAACAGGTCCGAGACGGCAACGTCTTAACAACATTGTTCAAGCGGATTCCGAAGAACAAAAAATAGCATACGAAAAAGCCGCAAAGGCTGCTGTCGAAGCAATTGACAGCGAGGAAGAGTACGATCAACCCGACTCTCTCCATTTTTTAGGGAACACTCCCGGTTACCGTTCATTGAACGACGGTTGGCTGGGAGAACATTAAAAATGCTAATCGATACTGGCGCGGCAAAAAACTATGTTAAGCCCGTAAAGGAGCTGAAAACCATATTGCCGGTCGCCAAACCCTTCTCAGTGAATTCAATCCACGGGTCCACTGAAATAAAGGAGAAATGCCTGATAAACATTCTTAATCACACTTCCCCTTTTTTTCTATTAGACACACTTAGTTCGTTCGATGCCATTATTGGATTCGACTTGTTAACACAAGCCGGGGTACAGTTGAACCTTACAAAACGTCTACTAGAGTATCAGGGCATTTCTGAAGAAATTCAATACCTCAAATACACTGATGTAAATTTCACCGATGTAAACGACATCGTAGTTCCTATCTCCGTCAAAAAGGAGTTCAAGAACATGATACTTAAGAGGAAAAAGGCCTTTTCAACAACAGAAGAAGCACTCCCTTTCAACACCTCTGTCACCGCCACAATCCGCACGGTTGACAATGAGCCAATATATGCCAGAAGTTACCCAAGTCTAATGGGCGTTTCTGACTTCATAAACAATGAAGTCAAGCAACTACTAAAAGACGGCATCATCAGACCATCAAGGTCACCCTACAACAGCCCAACGTGGGTTGTTGACAAAAAAGGCACAGACGCCTATGGCAACGCAAACAAAAGATTAGTCATCGACTTCAGGAAACTGAACGAGAAGACTATACCTGATCTTTACCCAATGCCCAGCATTCCCATGATTCTAGCGAACTTGGGAAATCTAAATACTTCACTACCCTCGATCTAAAGTCAGGGTATCACCAAATATACCTTGTGGAACATGACCGCGAAAAAACCTCATTCTCTGTTTGCGGTGGCAAATATGAATTCTGCCGACTGCCATTTGGTCTTAAGAATGCTGGCAGCATCTTCCAAAGGGCAATCGATGATGTTCTAAGGGAACATATTGGGAAAATTTGTTACGTCTACGTAGACGATGTCATAGTTTTCTCAAAAAACGAAGTAGACCATGTCAGGCACATTGACACGGTACTCAAGTGCTTGATTGAAGCCAATATGAGGGTAAGCCAAGAGAAAACTAAATATTTTAAAGAAAGTGTAGAGTATCTTGGTTTCATCGTAAGCAAAGACGGCACCAGATCCGACCCAAAGAAGGTCAAGGCCATTCAAGAGTACCCCGAACCCAAACGCGTCTACAGTGTCAGATCTTTCCTAGGTCTGGCAAGCTATTACAGAGTCTTCATAAAAGACTTTGCATCCATAGCTCGTCCAATAAGCGACATTCTAAAAGGAGAAAATGGTTCAGTGAGTAAGCATAGGTCAAAGAAAATAGCAGTCGAGTTCAATGAAACCCAGCGCAACGCGTTTCAACGCCTGCGCAACATCTTGGCGTCAGAAGACGTAATTTTAATGTACCCAGACTTTAAAAAAGCTTTTGACCTAACCACTGATGCCTCAGCAAACGGAATTGGTGCAGTCCTATCCCAAGAAGGCAGACCAATTACCATGATTTCTCGTACCCTAAAAAGTGCAGAACTGAACTATGCAACCAACGAAAGGGAGTTGCTAGCTATCGTGTGGGCTTTAGGTAAATTGCAAAACTACCTATATGGCTCCAGAGAAATTAACATTTTCACTGACCACCAGCCTCTCACCTTCGCAGTAGCAGACAAAAATACCAATGCAAAAATAAAAAGGTGGAAAGCCTATATCGACCAATACAATGCCAAGGTTTGCTATAAGCCTGGCAAAGAAAATTTTGTAGCAGATGCATTGACCAGACAAAATCTCAATGCCCTACAAAATGAACCTCAATCAGACGCCGCAACCGTTCACAGCGAACTTTCACTGATCTACACGGTCGAGGCCACGGACAAACCGTTAAATTGCTTCAGAAACCAGATCGTTCTGGAAGAAGCACGTTTCCCATTGAAACGCACCATGGTTTTGTTCCGCAGCAAAACTCGCCACCTGATCAACTTTACCGCTAAGAGCAGCATTTTAGAAATTCTCAAAGGAGTCGTAAATACGTAGGTCGTGAACGCTATCCACTGTAACCTCCCCACATTAGCAAGTTTCCAACACGAATTAATTGCTTATTTTCCTTCTACAAAATTTCGGTTTTGTAAAAATCTCGTACAAGACATAACGGATAAAAGCGATCAGTTAGAAATAATAAACAGAGAGCACAACAGGGCGCACAGAGCAGCCCAAGAAAATGTCAAACAAATCTTGCGCGACTACTACTTTCCGAACATGAGCAGTTTAGCCAAAGAAGTAGTCTCAAATTGCAAAGTTTGCACGCAAGCAAAATATGGCAGACATCCCAAGAAACAACAGCTTGGCGAAACGCCGATTCCTCAATACACGGGCGAAATGTTGCACATAGACATATTCTCAACCGACAAAAAACAATTTTTGACTTGCGTCGACAAGTTTTCCAAATTCGCCTTGGTACAACCAATAATATCAAGAACAATTGTCGACATTAAAGGTCCCCTGTTGCAAATTGTGAATATGTTCCCTAACATTAAAACAATATATTGCGATAATGAACCTTCATTCAACTCAGAAACCATAACATCCATGTTGAAAAACCAATACAACATCGATATTGTAAACGCTCCCCCTTTGCACAGTTCATCAAATGGCCAAGTGGAACGATTCCACAGTACGTTAGTTGAGATCGCTAGGTGCCTAAAGATTGACAAAAAAATCGAGGACACAGTTGAGTTAATACTGAGAGCAACAGTAGAATACAATAAATCGCTACATTCGGTCATTTGCGAAAAACCAGTTGAAATTCTTCATGAGGGACCCGAAAAGCGCAGTTAAGGTATTACTTCCAAACTGGCAAAAGCCCAACAAAACACCATAGAAAGGTGTAACGCAAACAGGCAAAACCGCATATTCGAGGTAGGAGAGGAAGTCTTCCTCAAAAACAACAAGAGGTTAGGAAACAAGCTAACCCCTCTCTGCACCAGACAGGAAATACAAGCAGACCTAGGAACGTCTGTCTTAATTAAGGGGAGGGTGGTCCACAAGGACAACCTAAAATAGTTTTACCTTATATTTAGTTAGGAAATAAGTTCTCCAAGACAAAGCACCACAATTTCACCACTCAATCCAAATTACAGGTTCACCTTCGTAGCGCTTATCATACTTGCAGTAGCAAATGGGCGGATCACCGATTTCTCGCATGCCAACTACATCCCAGTAATAGACGGTGAAGTATTGGTATTCGAACACCGGGACTACTTAAGGCACACTAGTAACCTTTCTGAATTCGTCAACATAATAGAAGAGACAGTAAAATTATCCGATTTATTCCCACAATCACATATGCGCAAACTGCTTGATGTTGATTCCGACCACTTAAAAACACTGCTGTCCGTCCTTAAGATACACCATAGAATGGCGAGGAGCTTAGACTTCCTAGGCACAGCCCTAAAGGTAGTGGCAGGTACCCCAGATGCCTCTGATTTCTTTAAAATCAGGGTAACAGAAGCACAGTTAATCGAATCAAATTCCAGACAAATAGCCATAAATTCTGAAACACAGAAGCAGATAAACAAACTAACTGATACCATAAACCAGATAATAAATGCTCAGCAAAATAAATTAACCGACTCTCCACACTTGTATGAGACGCTCTTGGCTAGAAACAGAATGCTAACCATCGAAATTCAAAATTTAATCCTCACAATAACCTTGGCAAAATCTGGTATAGTAAATCCTACAATATTAAATCACGCAGATTTGAATTCACTTGTCAAGCAGGACACTCCAATAGTTAGTTTAATAGAAGCCTCAAAGATTAGGGTCCTTCAGTCCGATGATATAATTCACATACTAATAGCCTTCCCAAGGGTCGAAGCCAGATGCAAGAAAATCACCATCTATCCCGTGTCTCACAATCACACTATACTACGTCTCGACGAGAACTCACTGGCCGAATGCGAAAAGGACACCTTTGCGGTCACTGAGTGCATTCAGACCACACACAACAGCTTTTGCGAACGAGCTCGACGCGAGTCCTATGCGACATTACTCTACTCGGGAAGAATGGCCCAATGTCATACTCAACCCAGTCACCTAAAGGAAATAATGCCCGTCGATCATGGCGTTATCATCATCAACGAGGCGACTGCCCGCATACGCACAGATGATAGCCCAGAAGTAATCGCAAAGGGAACCCACTTAGTAACGTTTGAACGAGTAGCTATCGTCAACGGAACCGAATTTGTAAACGAGCAAAAAGCAATGAATAAGATTCCTGGCATCGTAAGGTCTTCACTTCTAAGGGTCATCGGTCATGACTCGACTCTGAGTATCCCATTATTACACCGAATGAGCAACGAAAACTTACGCTCCATCCAAGAGGTGAAGGAAGACATCGATAATGCTGGATCGCCCAAATTATGGTTCGCTGTTGGAGCAATACTAAATGTGGGTCTCATTGCCTCACTCATCCTTGTCCAGGCAATAAGGAAGAGACGAGCATCAATGAAAATTCAAAGTGTGATCGACAACTTTAATATGACCGAGGACGGTCATAAACTTGAGGGGGGGGCAGTTAACACATAAATTCCATAGCAACTAAGTAACACTACATGAATAATGCTGACACGCCAAAATGTGGGTTCAGTGCTCTGCACTAGCAACAATCAGCAGCGATCGTATGACACTTCTTTGCTGGAGTGCTGCGGCGCTTAGAATGCTGAGTCGGCATGCCGACTGTGGTCCGATGGCGCGATGCATTGTCTTTACTGAGTAGAATTATGTTTTGCCTTTGTCTTTAGCTTTAGTTTGATTTTGAATAAAGTAGACGAAAGTCGCTTAGAATTGCACTCCGGCACACTGCCGTTATTTCTCTTTATTAAATTATATTACTGTACCACAAGGACAGTAATCAACAAAGGGGACGAAGTCAAGTCTCCCACCATAATCTTCATAACCAACACACCTTTAAGGATCCCACCCCGGATCAACCTCCTAAGGAAGGCCACCGGACTTAGATCACTCCACCAGGAGCCACGTGGGAATACCACGGCCACTGGACCACCTAACCAAATAACTTATAAGCGATAGTTAACTCCCTTTGCTGCTGGCCAATCACAGAGCGTATGTGATTTGCTATGTATTAGCGATAGTTAGCTCCCTTTGCAGCCGGCCAATCACAGAGCGTTGTGAGATTCTATGTTGAAGCGATAGTTAAATAGCTTTGCGGCTGGCCAATCACAGAGCGTTGTGAGCTGCTATGTATAAGCGATAGTTAACTCCCTTTGCAGCCGGCCAATCACAGAGCGTTGTGAGCTGCTATGTATTTGCGATAGTTTACTCACTTTGCAGCCGGCCAATCACAGAGCGTTGTGAGCTGCTATGTATAAGCGATAGTTAACTCACTTTGCGGCTGGCCAATCACAGAGCGTTTTGAGCTGCTATGTATAAGCGATAGTTAACTCCCTTTGCAGCCGGCCAATCACAGAGCGTTGTGAGCTGCTATGTTTAAGCGATAGTTAACTCCCTTTGCAGCCGGCCAATCACAGAGCGTTGTGAGCTGCTATGTATTTGCGATAGTTAACTCCCTTTGCAGCCGGCCAATCGCAGAGCTTTGTGAGCTGCTATGTATAAGCGATAGTTAACTCCCTTTGCAGCCGGCCAATCACAGAGCGTTGTGAGCTGCTATGTATAAGCGATAGTTAACTCCCTTTGCAGCCGGCCAATCACAGAGCGTTGTGAGCTCTATGTATAAGCGATAGTTAACTCACTTTGCAGCTGGCCAATCACAGAGCGTTGTGAGCTGCTATGTATAAGCGATAGTTAACTCCTTTTGCAGCCGGCCAATCACAGAGCATTGTGAGCTGCTATGTATAAGCGATAGTTAACTCCCTTTGCAGCTGGCCAATCACAGAGCGTTGTGAGCTGCTATGTATAAGCGATAGTTAACTCATTTTGCAGCCGGCCAATCACAGAGCATTGTGAGCTGCTATGTATTAGCGATAGTTAACTCCCTTTGCAGCCGGCCAATCAGCAGAGCGATTGTGAGCTGCTATGTATTAGCGATAGTTAGCTCACTTTGCAGCCGGCCAATCACAGAGCGTTGTGAGCTGCTATGTATAAGCGATAGTTAACTCCTTTGCAGCTGGCCAATCACAGAGCGTTGTGAGCTGCTATGTATAAGCGATAGTTAACTCCCTTTGCAGCCGGCCAATCACAGAGCGTTATGAGCTGCTATGTATAAGCGATAGTTAACTCCCTTTGCAGCCGGCCAATCACAGAGCGTTGTGAGCTGCTATGTATTAGCGATAGTTAACTCCCTTTGCAGCCGGCCAATCGCAGAGCGTTGTGAGCTGCTATGTATAAGCGATAGTTAACTCCCTTTGCAGCCGGCCAATCACAGAGCGTTGTGAGCTGCTATGTATAGGCGATAGTTAACTCACTTTGCAGCCGGCCAATCACAGAGCGTTGTGAGCTGCTATGTATAAGCGATAGTTAACTCCCTTTGCAGCTGGCCAATCACAGAGCGTTGTGAGCTGCTATGTATAAGCGATAGTTAACTCCCTTTGCAGCCGGCCAATCACAGAGCGTTGTGAGCTGCTATGTATAAGCGATAGTTAACTCACTTTGCAGCCGGCCAATCACAGAGCGTTGTGAGCTGCTATGTATAAGCGATAGTTAACTCACTTTGCAGCCGGCCAATCACAGAGCGTTGTGAGCTGCTATGTATAAGCGATAGTTAACTCCCTTTGCAGCCGGCCAATCACAGAGCGTTGTGAGCTGCTATGTATTAGCGATAGTTAACTCCCTTTGCAGCCGGCCAATCACAGAGCGTTGTGAGCTGCTATGTATAAGCGATAGTTAACTCCCTTTGCAGCCGGCCAATCACAGAGCGTTGTGAGCTGCTATGTATAAGCGATAGTTAACTCCCTTTGCAGCCGGCCAATCGCAGAGCGTTGTGAGCTGCTATGTATAAGCGATAGTTAACTCACTTTGCAGCCGGCCAATCACAGAGCGTTGTGAGCTGCTATGTATAAGCGATAGTTAACTCACTTTGCAGCTGGCCAATCACAGAGCGTTGTGAGCTGCTATGTATAAGCGATAGTTAACTCCCTTTGCAGCCGGCCAATCACAGAGCGTTGTGAGCTGCTATGTATAAGCGATAGTTAACTCACTTTGCAGCCGGCCAATCGCAGAGCGTTGTGAGCTGCTATGTATAAGCGATAGTTAACTCACTTTGCAGCCGGCCAATCACAGAGCGTTGTGAGCTGCTATGTATAAGCGATAGTTAACTCCCTTTGCAGCTGGCCAATCACAGAGCGTTGTGAGCTGCTATGTATAAGCGATAGTTAACTCCCTTTGCAGCCGGCCAATCACAGAGCGTTGTGAGCTGCTATGTATAAGCGATAGTTAACTCCCTTTGCAGCCGGCCAATCACAGAGCGTTGTGAGCTGCTATGTATTAGCGATAGTTAACTCCCTTTGCAGCCGGCCAATCACAGAGCGTTGTGAGCTGCTATGTATAAGCGATAGTTAACTCACTTTGCAGCCGGCCAATCACAGAGCGTTGTGAGCTGCTATGTATAAGCGATAGTTAACTCCCTTTGCAGCCGGCCAATCACAGAGCGTTGTGAGCTGCTATGTATAAGCGATAGTTAACTCCCTTTGCAGCCGGCCAATCACAGAGCGTTGTGAGCTGCTATGTATAAGCGATAGTTAACTCCCTTTGCAGCCGGCCAATCACAGAGCGTTGTGAGCTGCTATGTATAAGCGATAGTTAACTCCCTTTGCAGCCGGCCAATCACAGAGCGTTGTGAGCTGCTATATATAAGCAATAGTTATCTCACTTTGCAGCCGGCCAATCGCAGAGCGTTGTGAGCTGCTATGTATATGCGATAGTTAACTCCCTTTGCAGCCGGCCAATCACAGAGCGTTGTGAGCTGCTATGTATAAGCGATAGTTAACTCCCTTTGCAGCTGGCCAATCACAGAGCGTTGTGAGCTGCTATGTATAAGCGATAGTTAACTCCCTTTGCAGCCGGCCAATCACAGAGCGTTGTGAGCTGCTATGTATAAGCGATAGTTAACTCCCTTTGCAGCCGGCCAATCACAGAGCGTTGTGAGCTGCTATGTATTAGCGATAGTTAACTCCCTTTGCAGCCGGCCAATCACAGAGCGTTGTGAGCTGCTATGTATAAGCGATAGTTAACTCCCTTTGCAGCCGGCCAATCACAGAGCGTTGTGAGCTGCTATGTATAAGCGATAGTTAACTCCCTTTGCAGCCGGCCAATCACAGAGCGTTGTGAGCTGCTATGTATTAGCGATAGTTAACTCCCTTTGCAGCCGGCCAATCACAGAGCGTTGTGAGCTGCTATGTATAAGCGATAGTTAACTCCCTTTGCAGCCGGCCAATCACAGAGCGTTGTGAGCTGCTATGTATAAGCGATAGTTAACTCCCTTTGCAGCCGGCCAATCACAGAGCGTTGTGAGCTGCTATGTATTAGCGATAGTTAACTCACTTTGCAGCCGGCCAATCACAGAGCGTTGTGAGCTGCTATGTATTAGCGATAGTTAACTCCCTTTGCAGCCGGCCAATCACAGAGCGTTGTGAGCTGCTATGTATAAGCGATAGTTAACTCCCTTTGCAGCCGGCCAATCACAGAGCGTTGTGAGCTGCTATGTATAAGCGATAGTTAACTCCCTTTGCAGCCGGCCAATCACAGAGCGTTGTGAGCTGCTATGTATAAGCGATAGTTAACTCCCTTTGCAGCCGGCCAATCACAGAGCGTTGTGAGCTGCTATGTATAAGCGATAGTTAACTCCCTTTGCAGCCGGCCAATCACAGAGCGTTGTGAGCTGCTATGTATAAGCGATAGTTAACTCCCTTTGCAGCCGGCCAATCACAGAGCGTTGTGAGCTGCTATGTATAAGCGATAGTTAACTCCCTTTGCAGCCGGCCAATCACAGAGCGTTGTGAGCTGCTATGTATAAGCGATAGTTAACTCCCTTTGCAGCCGGCCAATCACAGAGCGTTGTGAGCTGCTATGTATAAGCGATAGTTAACTCCCTTTGCAGCCGGCCAATCACAGAGCGTTGTGAGCTGCTATGTATAAGCGATAGTTAACTCCCTTTGCAGCCGGCCAATCACAGAGCGTTGTGAGCTGCTATGTATAAGCGATAGTTAACTCCCTTTGCAGCCGGCCAATCACAGAGCGTTGTGAGCTGCTATGTATAAGCGATAGTTAACTCACTTTGCAGCCGGCCAATCACAGAGCGTTGTGAGCTGCTATGTATAAGCGATAGTTAACTCCCTTTGCAGCCGGCCAATCACAGAGCGTTGTGAGCTGCTATGTATAAGCGATAGTTAACTCCCTTTGCAGCCGGCCAATCACAGAGCGTTGTGAGCTGCTATGTATAAGCGATAGTTAACTCCCTTTGCAGCCGGCCAATCACAGAGCGTTGTGAGCTGCTATGTATAAGCGATAGTTAACTCCCTTTGCAGCCGGCCAATCACAGAGCGTTGTGAGCTGCTATGTATAAGCGATAGTTAACTCCCTTTGCAGCCGGCCAATCACAGAGCGTTGTGAGCTGCTATGTATAAGCGATAGTTAACTCCCTTTGCAGCCGGCCAATCACAGAGCGTTGTGAGCTGCTATGTATAAGCGATAGTTAACTCCCTTTGCAGCCGGCCAATCACAGAGCGTTGTGAGCTGCTATGTATAAGCGATAGTTAACTCCCTTTGCAGCCGGCCAATCACAGAGCGTTGTGAGCTGCTATGTATAAGCGATAGTTAACTCCCTTTGCAGCCGGCCAATCACAGAGCGTTGTGAGCTGCTATGTATAAGCGATAGTTAACTCCCTTTGCAGCCGGCCAATCACAGAGCGTTGTGAGCTGCTATGTATAAGCGATAGTTAACTCCCTTTGCAGCCGGCCAATCACAGAGCGTTGTGAGCTGCTATGTATAAGCGATAGTTAACTCCCTTTGCAGCCGGCCAATCACAGAGCGTTGTGAGCTGCTATGTATAAGCGATAGTTAACTCCCTTTGCAGCCGGCCAATCACAGAGCGTTGTGAGCTGCTATGTATAAGCGATAGTTAACTCCCTTTGCAGCCGGCCAATCACAGAGCGTTGTGAGCTGCTATGTATAAGCGATAGTTAACTCCCTTTGCAGCCGGCCAATCACAGAGCGTTGTGAGCTGCTATGTATTAGCGATAGTTAACTCCCTTTGCAGCCGGCCAATCGCAGAGCTTTGTGAGCTGCTATGTTGAAGCGATAGTTAACTCCCTTTGCAGACGGCCAATCGCAGAGCATTGTGAGCTGCAATGTATAAGCGATAGTAAACTCATTTTGCAGCCGGCCAAACACAGAGCGTTGTGAGCTCTTATGTATAAGCGATAGTTAACTCACTTTGCAGCTGACCAATCACAGAGCATTGTGAGCTGCTATGTATAAGCAATAGTTAACTCCCTTTGCCGCCGGCCAATCACAGAGCGTTGTGAGCTACTATATAAAAGCAATATTTATCTTATTTTGCAGCCGGCCAATCGCAGAGCGTTATGAGCTACTATGTATATGCGATAGTTAACTCACTTTTCAGCCGGCCAATCACAGAGCGTTGTCAACTGCTATGTCTAAGCGATAGTTAATTCCCTTTGCAGCTGACCAATCACAGAGCGTTTTGAGCTGCTATGTATAAGCGATAGTTAACTCCCTTTGCAGCTGGCCAATCACAGAGCGTTGTGAGCTGCTATGTATAAGCGATAGTTAACTCCCTTTGCAGCCGGCCAATCACAGAGCGTTGTGAGCTGCTATGTATAAGCGATAGTTAACTCCCTTTGCAGCCGGCCAATCACAGAGCGTTGTGAGCTGCTATGTATAAGCGATAGTTAACTCCCTTTGCAGCCGGCCAATCACAGAGCGTTGTGAGCTGCTATGTATAAGCGATAGTTAACTCCCTTTGCAGCCGGCCAATCACAGAGCGTTGTGAGCTGCTATGTATAAGCGATAGTTAACTCCCTTTGCAGCCGGCCAATCACAGAGCGTTGTGAGCTGCTATGTATAAGCGATAGTTAACTCCCTTTGCAGCCGGCCAATCACAGAGCGTTGTGAGCTGCTATGTATAAGCGATAGTTAACTCCCTTTGCAGCCGGCCAATCACAGAGCGTTGTGAGCTGCTATGTATAAGCGATAGTTAACTCCCTTTGCAGCCGGCCAATCACAGAGCGTTGTGAGCTGCTATGTATAAGCGATAGTTAACTCCCTTTGCAGCCGGCCAATCACAGAGCGTTGTGAGCTGCTATGTATAAGCGATAGTTAACTCCCTTTGCAGCCGGCCAATCACAGAGCGTTGTGAGCTGCTATGTATAAGCGATAGTTAACTCCCTTTGCAGCCGGCCAATCACAGAGCGTTGTGAGCTGCTATGTATAAGCGATAGTTAACTCCCTTTGCAGCCGGCCAATCACAGAGCGTTGTGAGCTACTATGTAAAAGCAATATTTAACTTATTTTGCAGCCGGCCAATCGCAGAGCGTTATGAGCTGCTATGTATATGCGATAGTTAACTCACTTTGCAGCCGGCCAATCACAGAGCGTTGTCAGCTGCTATGTATAAGCGATAGTTAACTCCCTTTGCAGCTGGCCAATCACAGAGCGTTGTGAGCTGCTATGTATAAGCGATAGTTAACTCCCTTTGCAGCCGGCCAATCACAGAGCGTTGTGAGCTGCTATGTATAAGCGATAGTTAACTCCCTTTGCAGCCGGCCAATCACAGAGCGTTGTGAGCTGCTATGTATAAGCGATAGTTAACTCCCTTTGCAGCCGGCCAATCACAGAGCGTTGTGAGCTGCTATGTATAAGCGATAGTTAACTCCCTTTGCAGCCGGCCAATCACAGAGCGTTGTGAGCTGCTATGTATAAGCGATAGTTAACTCCCTTTGCAGCCGGCCAATCACAGAGCGTTGTGAGCTGCTATGTATAAGCGATAGTTAACTCCCTTTGCAGCCGGCCAATCACAGAGCGTTGTGAGCTGCTATGTATAAGCGATAGTTAACTCACTTTGCAGCCGGCCAATCACAGAGCGTTGTGAGCTGCTATGTATAAGCGATAGTTAACTCCCTTTGCAGCCGGCCAATCACAGAGCGTTGTGAGCTGCTATGTATAAGCGATAGTTAACTCCCTTTGCAGCCGGCCAATCACAGAGCGTTGTGAGCTGCTATGTATAAGCGATAGTTAACTCCCTTTGCAGCCGGCCAATCACAGAGCGTTGTGAGCTGCTATGTATAAGCGATAGTTAACTCCCTTTGCAGCCGGCCAATCACAGAGCGTTGTGAGCTGCTATGTATAAGCGATAGTTAACTCCCTTTGCAGCCGGCCAATCACAGAGCGTTGTGAGCTGCTATGTATAAGCGATAGTTAACTCACTTTGCAGCCGGCCAATCACAGAGCGTTGTGAGCTGCTATGTATAAGCGATAGTTAACTCACTTTGCAGCTGGCCAATCACAGAGCGTTGTGAGCTGCTATGTATAAGCGATAGTTAACTCCCTTTGCAGCCGGCCAATCACAGAGCGTTGTGAGCTGCTATGTATAAGCGATATTTAACTCATTTTGCAGCCGGCCAATCGCAGAGCGTTATGAGCTGCTATGTATATGCGATAGTTAACTCACTTTGCAGCCGGCCAATCACAGAGCGTTGTGAGCTGCTATGTATAAGCGATAGTTAACTCCCTTTGCAGCCGGCCAATCACAGAGCGTTGTGAGCTGCTATGTATAAGCGATAGTTAACTCCCTTTGCAGCCGGCCAATCACAGAGCGTTGTGAGCTGCTATGTATAAGCGATAGTTAACTCCCTTTGCAGCCGGCCAATCACAGAGCGTTGTGAGCTGCTATGTATAAGCGATAGTTAACTCCCTTTGCAGCCGGCCAATCACAGAGCGTTGTGAGCTGCTATGTATAAGCGATAGTTAACTCCCTTTGCAGCCGGCCAATCACAGAGCGTTGTGAGCTGCTATGTATAAGCGATAGTTAACTCCCTTTGCAGCCGGCCAATCACAGAGCGTTGTGAGCTGCTATGTATAAGCGATAGTTAACTCACTTTGCAGCCGGCCAATCACAGAGCGTTGTGAGCTGCTATGTATAAGCGATAGTTAACTCCCTTTGCAGCCGGCCAATCACAGAGCGTTGTGAGCTGCTATGTATAAGCGATAGTTAACTCCCTTTGCAGCCGGCCAATCACAGAGCGTTGTGAGCTGCTATGTATAAGCGATAGTTAACTCCCTTTGCAGCCGGCCAATCACAGAGCGTTGTGAGCTGCTATGTATAAGCGATAGTTAACTCCCTTTGCAGCCGGCCAATCACAGAGCGTTGTGAGCTGCTATGTATAAGCGATAGTTAACTCCCTTTGCAGCCGGCCAATCACAGAGCGTTGTGAGCTGCTATGTATAAGCGATAGTTAACTCCCTTTGCAGCCGGCCAATCACAGAGCGTTGTGAGCTGCTATGTATAAGCGATAGTTAACTCCCTTTGCAGCCGGCCAATCACAGAGCGTTGTGAGCTGCTATGTATAAGCGATAGTTAACTCCCTTTGCAGCCGGCCAATCACAGAGCGTTGTGAGCTGCTATGTATAAGCGATAGTTAACTCCCTTTGCAGCCGGCCAATCACAGAGCGTTGTGAGCTGCTATGTATAAGCGATAGTTAACTCCCTTTGCAGCCGGCCAATCACAGAGCGTTGTGAGCTGCTATGTATAAGCGATAGTTAACTCCCTTTGCAGCCGGCCAATCACAGAGCGTTGTGAGCTGCTATGTATAAGCGATAGTTAACTCACTTTGCAGCCGGCCAATCACAGAGCGTTGTGAGCTGCTATGTATAAGCGATAGTTAACTCCCTTTGCAGCCGGCCAATCACAGAGCGTTGTGAGCTGCTATGTATAAGCGATAGTTAACTCATTTTGCAGCCGGCCAATCACAGAGCGTTATGAGCTACTATGTATATGCGATAGTTAACTCACTTTTCAGCCGGCCAATCACAGAGCGTTGTCAACTGCTATGTCTAAGCGATAGTTAATTCCCTTTGCAGCTGGCCAATCACAGAGCGTTGTGAGCTGCTATGTATAAGCGATAGTTAACTCCCTTTGCAGCCGGCCAATCACAGAGCGTTGTGAGCTGCTATGTATAAGCGATAGTTAACTCACTTTGCAGCCGGCCAATCACAGAGCGTTGTGAGCTGCTATGTATTAGCGATAGTTAACTCACTTTGCAGCCGGCCAATCACAGAGCGTTGTGAGCTGCTATGTATAAGCGATAGTTAACTCCCTTTGCAGCCGGCCAATCACAGAGCGTTGTGAGCTGCTATGTATAAGCGATAGTTAACTCCCTTTGCAGCCGGCCAATCACAGAGCGTTGTGAGCTGCTATGTATTAGCGATAGTTAACTCACTTTGCAGCCGGCCAATCACAGAGCGTTGTGAGCTGCTATGTATAAGCGATAGTTAACTCCCTTTGCAGCCGGCCAATCACAGAGCGTTGTGAGCTGCTATGTATAAGCGATAGTTAACTCCCTTTGCAGCTGGCCAATCACAGAGCGTTGTGAGCTGCTATGTATAAGCGATAGTTAACTCCCTTTGCAGCCGGCCAATCACAGAGCGTTGTGAGCTGCTATGTATAAGCGATAGTTAACTCCCTTTGCAGCCGA
>JAWNMV010000493.1:0-25259 GCA_035043635.1 Drosophila rellima
TGCTAGCACATGCCAACACATACCAACAATCTTAGCATTAAGAACCCTCACATAAATTAACACGCTTAACAACATGAATGTCAAACCATGCCGCAATAATTGTATTAGCACCTATGTAAGTGGTTAACTTTAAAAGATCGCGCACGTGTTCATGAGGAGTGTGAAATACTCGAGACAGGTTTTCTTGTGAAATACTCGACGCAGGTTTTCTCACAATCGGGACGCGAGAATGAGATTTGGGTAGACTTTGTGTCTATCAAAACAAAACAATACTTACCTGACCCTTGACCTCTGACCCATTTACTGACGTCAGCAACAGGTTTACAGGTTTTCTTTACTATCGCTATGCGAGGGTGAGTACAAGCCGCGGCGCGCATAGCTCAATGCATGCTCATAATCCCGTGCAACCCCCGTGTTCACACTTGGACATTCTCATACACATAAAAATATACCGAAACCAAAATATGGAAATGAAGAATTATTTTTGTTATCAAATTAATTGTTGTTAATTAAGGACCGGCTTAATTATTTTCATCTAAGCCAACTCGGTTTATAACTTGTATTAAATTTTTTTGAATTAGAAAGGAAATTCTGAAATGAAATCCCCTTATAAAATAAAAGATGGTTTATAATGTGCTTAAGAAGTATGTTTTGCTAAATTTTATTTAATTTTCTGGAAACATGGTAGGATAAGGAAGTAGAGGTAAAATTTATTTGGGATCTTCAACACCTTTTAATTGAAGATCAAGGATGGGAGGGTATAGAAGCGATAGTTGACTTTCACCTTAGACTTCGCCTATAATGAATCTAATTACTTTCACTGAGAGCTATTTCAACCTTTTTGTGTTTTTATAATCATCTGGTCCATTTATTTGATTTATTTTTTTTAAGTATGTCTCCATCTATTAGTTTCCGTCGGGATCCTAAAAATTAAAAATGGGTACGCTGGTCGAAACATAGCAACGAACCCCCGCACACCCGAAAGAGCTCCGGAACCAGAGGATCCCCCCCGCTGTGTTAACTCGACTCTCAAGGATCTCAGCATTGGCCGACTTTCTTTACAGAAGTTGTGCAGATGGATTCTCAACGTTGCTGTTGATTCTTAGGAAAAGCTGAATAGCATTTTATTTTCCCCCTCTTTACGCTACATAAATTTTTGACGCCCAACGTGGGACATGCGATAGAAATTAACTTTTTGTATGGAGGATCACGCACGCAGACTTTGATTCGACGGTCTTTGTCGAACTTCTGCAGCGAGACCCTAGTCTGTACAAAGTCATAATTAAGTCCACGATGTTGAAAATTCGGAACGCGAATGCGAAACCGAGAAACTGATGTTGTAATTTTGGAAATGTTTAAGATATATAAAGGCAAACAAAGATAGCATTTAACAGCAGCTATGAAATCGTGTGCCACACAATTGCTCGTTTGCGTTCTTATGGTCTTATCAAAAACTATATTTTCTTTTGCAATTCCAGAATACTTAGTATTTAGATAAGATACAAGTACTGATTGCCCCTAAGATAGCTCATTCCTGGTTGGCAGATAGAAAGTAGAGAATCGTTAAGTGTCATAAATAATGGAATTCATTTGTTTATGATTAATAAGTATGTGAGACATTAATTAGTGTTGCTGACTGGAACTTGGACATATGCTTTATCTGCGTATCCTTGCCGAGCAATACTGATTAACTCGAACTGATTATCATTACTAAAAGCGTTCCTTTGTAGTTACAATAGACCAATAAACATTGTATCTTTTTGCTCTCATTGTGTTGCTTTAAGTTGCCTCAAGTTAGCACCAAATATTGTCACCATTCAGGAAGTTGTTACTAGCCACCAAGATGAAAACAAGCCCACCAAACTCTCAGCCGCCTACAGTGACTGCTGACAGCCTGTGTGCTTTGTGTTGTGAAGTCATGGACGACACACAGTCTTGCTATTGTACCCCTTGCAACCATGTGTTTCACAAACAGTGCTTGGAAAAGTGGGGTAACCACCATGGAAAGTGCCCGAACTGCACTACCATTTTAGATCAGTCCTCAATTAAGTTAGTGGTAGGAAACTGTTCGCCCAACGCGAAAAGAACTGCTTCGGCCCCAGCAAAGCCGGCTGCAGGAGCTGTTACCCGAAGCTTAGCCAAAGCTCTTCAGCCAACTCAAGTCGAACAAATTGCAAATCGCTCACAGCCAATAGGGGATGCAAGCGAAGGACACGCCTCAGTATTAGATGCTAGCAACAGCACCAATCCTACTGAAGCTGGTCAACTCTGAACAACTACTAATCGTAGGAAAGGGAGACCACCAAGGTCTAATAATGCCCGACAAAATGCTGGCTAAGATTATAGACAAGTGCAGGAGATGATTGAACAAACGGTTACTCGTCTTATAACTTCACTTGGAGTTCAATCCCAAACCGTGTCAAGGGATTCGACTACCCCCGTTGAACAAGTACAATGTCACCAGCCGGTTCATCATCGCTTCGGCAAAGGAAACTTGCTGTCACGATGCAGGAGTGGAATCTTCATTTTGATGGATCCACGGAAAGTTTAGGTGTTGAAGAATTTGTCTATCGAGTTAAAACTCTTACCGATGAGATACTGGACGGCGATTTTCTCGGACTTTGTAAGAACTTACATGTTCTCTTCACCGGAAAAGTGCGTGACTGGTACTGGCGATATCACAAACAGGTGGACCACATAGTATGGTCCGACTTTTGTTCTGCCCTCCGTCAGCAATACAAAGATTATCGGTCTGAATTTATGAGCAAAGAATTGGGCAGGGCATGTTTGGGAAAACTGTCTGGCTGATCGGCGTATCTTTTGCTATGGCTGTGGCACTCCACAAGTACACCGGCAGAAGGGAGCATCCAACCATCGGATGCCCCCCAAAACCAAATAATCTCCACCCCTAATATTTTTTCGACCGATAACGAAGTTATCGTATCGACTCAGAGCGCTTTACGGCCCTGTGCGATAAAGCAAACGAAAAATCGTTTAAGATTTATGCCATATCAGGAACATTTAGCTGCCTATGGTCAAATTAGAGATAGAATTTTTAATGAAGATAAAATACCATCAATCTCTCAACGTACTTTAAGGTTAAAAAAATATTACGCCCAAATAAAAGACAGACGCAAACTCCTAATCTCAACGGGGTTTAGTGACCCAAAAGATATGCGCAGCTACGCTCAAGTTTCATTCCTGAAGTATTCAGAACTTGGTCTGTTAGACACAGGTGCAAAAATCAGTTGTTTTGGCGCATCACTAGCAAAAGAAAACTTTGATCGATATCCCGAATTTAAGACCTTAAAATCGCATGAAAAGACTGCAGATGGGGAACGTCAGAGCATCATTGGAAGCTTAAACGTTAGGATGACGTATAAGGCCAAAACTTTGCCCATGACTTTGTATGTGATTCCATTTATCAAGCAATCATTAATATTGGGTCTTGATTTTTGGAGAACGTTTGCTCTCGCTCCAAATATCATTAGCTCTCTCGAAAAAAGCCCAGATTCCGTCTCAGAAGAACTATCTAATGCATATCCGCTAAGTTCTCAGTAGAAACAAAAGCTCGAACTGGTAAAGCTATTGTTTCCAAATGCATCTGAAGGCTTAGGCCGAACAACTCTGATTCAACATCATATCAAGGTTGGCAACGCAACGAAAATCTATGCATATCCTTTACCAAGCTTAGATGGCTTTTTCTCTCGGTTGCAAAAAGCGAATCTGATTTCCAAGCTTGATCTTAAAAGATGCGTATTGGCAGATACAACTAAGTGACGAAACCTTTAACAGCTTTTACTGTTCCAGGCCGTCCACTTTATCAATTTAAAGTCATGCCTTTTGGCTTGTGTAATGCTCCGTCCACGATGTGTCGTCTCATGGATGACATAATCCCTGCTGATCTCCGACACTGCGTTTTTGGTTATCTTGATGACCTATGCATTGTGTCAGAAGATTTCTCAACTCATCTTACAGTGCTCGTGAGGATCGCAGAACAGTTTCGAAAAGCCAATTTGACCCTGAACATTGCCAAGAGTCAGTTTTGTGTGACTAGCATAAACTACTTAGGGTATGTTATAGGCAGCAATGGCATTTGTACAGATCCTTCCAAAGTGTCCTGTATACAAAACTGGCCCCCACCTAAGAATCTAAAACAGGTTCGAGGTTTCTTAGGAGTGTGTGGGTGGTATCGCCGATTTATTCATAATTTTTCTAACCTCACTTGTCTCATTACTGACTTGCTATCAAATAAGAAGAAGTTCATTTGGACACCCGAAGCTCAGGAGCAATGGATAAGCTAAAACATATTCTCACATCCGCTCCGGTGTTAGCAAATCCAGATTTTGAACGCAAATTTTATCTTCACTGTTACGCTAGTGATTTTGGAATCGGCGCAGTGTTAGTACAATTATCGACAGAGAACGAAGAGATGCCCATCGCATTCATGTCCAAAAAACTAAGTCCAGCCCAACGCAATTACAGCGTTACCGAACTCGAATGCTAAGCCGTAATTTTAACAATTGAGAAGCTCAGATGTTATTTTAAACTTCAAGAATTTGAGGTAGTGACGGTTTACTCCAGTCTGTTTTGGCTGATGCGGCAACAAAATGTGTCTGGTCGACTTGCGCTTTGGATATTTCGAGTGCAACAGTTCAAATTTTTCATTTCACATAGAAAAGGTAAAGACCATGTGGTGCCGGATGCCCTTTCCCGATTATGCGAGAATGAAATCTCAGAATTAGATATGAACCCTATGATAAATCTTGATTCTGAGGCATTTTTAGATGTTGAGTATACGACTCTCAAAAACAAATTAAGCCAGAATCCATATCAATTTCCAGATATGAAAATCGTTGGCAACTTTTTGTACACTCGTACTGAACATGCCATTGGAGATGATGTACAAGACAGGCTCGCCTGGAAATTATGGGACCCAGAGCAGCTTCGAAACGAAGTACTCAAACAAGCCCATGACAGTATTACTTCTTCGCATGCCGGTATGCATAAAATTATTGAAAAAGTGCGTCGTCATTTATTTTGGCCAGGTTTAGCTAACGATGTTCGCGAGTACATAAGAAATTGTGACACTTGTAAAGAGACAAAAGCCCCAAATTATACGCTAGGACCTCCTTTGGGTGACCATATTCTAACTTGTAGACCGTGTCAACTGCTATATATTGATTTATTAGGACCATACCCGAGGAGCAAAACCGGCCATGTAGGCTTGCTAATTGTCTTGGACCATTATAGCAAGTTCCACTGGTTGCATCCTCTGAAGAAATTTACTTCAGCTGCTGTTCAGAAATTCCTTTTAGAACAGATTTTTCATTGTTATGGAGTGCCAAAAATAATCATCAGTGATAATGGTACGCAATTTAAAGCTCGAGAGTTTAACGTATTCCTGACCGAACTTGGAATCAGACACCTGTATACAGCTTTGTATTCCCCGCAGAGCAATGCTGCAGAACGAGACAATCGTTGCGATTCGCTCATATTTGAAACAAGACCAAACGAACTGGGATCAGCATCTCACTGGAATTTCTTGTTCCTTGAGGTCTGCTCTACATCAATCCTTAGGCTCTTCTCCATATCGAGTCCTATTTGGATTAGATATGTTGACTCATGGCTCAGACTACAAATAATTAAAGGAATTGTCGATGTTGGAGGAGCCTATGACTCCAAAATCGCTTTCAGATAATTTGGCATTGTTGAGAAAAGATATTCAAAATAATATTTAAAGGACATATGAATGCAATGTAGCGCAGTATAATTTACGAAGTAAGCCTGCAACTTTTCGAGAAGGCCAAGAACTGTTTCGCCGCAGTTTTGCTCAAAGTAAGTTTACTCATAACTTCAATGTTAAACTCGCGCCACAGTTTATGAAATATCGAATTAAAAAGAAATTAGGAAATTGTTTTTACATTTTGGAAAACCTACATGGAAGAGAAATAGGTACTTTTCACGCTAAAGACATCAGAGTCTAATTCCCGCTAATATTCCGTCTAACGGTGGGATATTATCGGGTGGTGTAACGGCCGCGTTGGCGGGCCTTTTGAATCATAACGATTATTCATAGCAGTCAGCTATTTTCATTATGACAGATTTGTATAATATTTAAAAATACATAACATATTAGTTTTATAGTTATCTGAGGGGTGGATTGTTCTTAAATCGCCAAAGTGTGGAATAAAAGTCTTATTACAGCTAAGTTATATGATTAAGTGAGTTTCAAAATACCTTTCGAACGATATATATTTATATCTGTAGATTCTGTCGTTTGGGGGTGTCAATTTTAAAGGGTTCTTTTCGGTTTTTTTTTCTAAGTCGTAGAAGAAAAGTTTTTAGATTTTTGATTGGGAATAAGTTGGATACTAACAAACTGACAAATAAGTGGACTGATTTTGCAACTCATTTGGAGAAGGTCACTAATAGTTAACAATTTAATTCCTGTTGGGCCGCCAAGCTTATTTGGCAGCTGTATTTGTTTCAGTCTATTAAATCAAACTAAGACATTTGATTTTCACAACAACGTTATAAATTCTATTCATGTTAGTGTAACACTGTATAAATTGTAATTGGCGTGACAAAACGCGTCTGATCCAAATGAATCGTTCCTGTGGCAGTCTTTAGATCAGCGACCCGTGGTACACCATCCCTGCCTGAAATCAATGCTGTTACTTTGGCTAGTTCCAGCATTGTGGTTGAAGGCCCACGGAAAAGGAAATTAGCTGGTGTCAAAACATCTAGATCAGCGGGATTATCTGAAATTGAGACTAAGGGGCGTGAATTAACGATCGCCGAAATTTGGTATATCAGTGTGCGTAGCTTGTCCCAATTAAGCAACGATGGATCAACAGAGCGATAAAAATGATGCTTAGCAGTTTTAACCGCTGCCTCCCATGCACCACCGAGGCGTGGCGGCCGAGGTGTGATGAAGCACCAATCGGTGTTGTCAGCTAAACTAAATTGGTGCATAGCCGCCTGGTCTGCACTGCTTAGCATGACCTCCTTTAGTTCCTGTACCTAATTCGTTCTCCTACAAAGTTGGTAGCGTTGTCTGACCAACTTTGACTTGGCTTTACACGAGTCGAACCTAGAGCGGATATGAACTATGGTGTTGATAAGTCTTTTCGCTTTCGTCGTAACAGGCTGATATAGCATTTGACTGGCGCTCTAGTTCGAAATTCAGTCTTACAAAAAACCAGTAACTTCAAACTGTCTTGAGGCTTGCATCGCTCCTTAGGTAAGTTTGCCATTATGTGCTCCAGCAAGCGCGGTTTAGCTCGGATACATCGAATGCACAGGTTGACAACCTTAGCAACTGTCGAAAGCGAGCATGAAACAGGCCATTTCTCCTTTCTGCAGACCAGGAACTGTGATCCATTGAACCAAAGATCCGATTGAATTCGCTAACTGGGTAAGGAGACTCTCGATAAGGTATTAGCTGTTGGCACATGCCGCCATTCCATGCCTCTACTCGTAGCTAATTCTTGAATTGCCGCTACATGGTTTGAAACAAAGACGTTGAATTTGCTTGGCTCACTTCGAATCCAAGAAAATGCCACAGTTGAATCCGAACAGCAAAACTATTGGCTTCCAAATAAGGTTATTCTCTATCTAATACATTAGCTGTGCCAACAACATAGCTCCAGATAGCTCAAGTTTTGGCACTGTGACCGTTTTCAATTTTCACTAGTATGCAAATTTATAAATTTTCAATGCTAACCCATTATAAACACATCAAACTGTTATGTTACATACCAGAAATGTTAACATAACAGTCCAACGTTAAAATAGTTGATGTTAAAGTCAGCTGTTGCAACCGATGACCGCATGCTAGCATTAAGTGTTAGTTTTAAGTGCATTTTCAAATTGAAACAGAGCAAAGAAAATCATTTTAAAAATTAAAATTTCCATTGGATATTAACTATTTGGGTTTATAAAACGTGTTGCTGCTTATAAGTTGTTGTTTCTGTACTTGTCTTTTTAATAATTTGTGTATTTAGCAAGTGGTATCAATTTCTGATTTTTCAAAGGAAAGTTGAACTTTGCAATGAGTTTAAACAAATTGTTATCAAGTGTTATCTGTAAATCTATATCCATGTTGTGGAGTCATTAATTCTCTATTCAGAACAGTTAGTCTCAAGGTGCACTTTTTTGTACTTTTTGAGAATTTTAATTTTTTAGGAGCTAACCTGACAATTTCATATGCCGATTTGTTCGCTTGCTGTATGGGGAATTCGGCCACATTTTCGTTGGCTTTAATTAATATCTCGTAAACTACGCAAGATATTTTGATGCGGTATTCTGGACAAGTAAGCGTGTCACCACCCCCGCCCCCAATTTTTTTTTTAATTTTATGCTCACAGCCATCTAAGAGGGGCTTACAACTTTCTATATATAAGAGCTAAGCTTTCTTAATAGTGCTAATAATATATAAGGTCAAAACTTGTTATTTGCAATAGAAATCATGAACTAACTTGATACCGAAAAAAAATTTAAAAAAAAAAATGGGGGCGGGGGTGGTGACACGCCGACTTGTCCAGAATACTTCTTAGGGTATGTATAGCACAAGAAAAAAAACCGCATCAAAATATCTTGCGTATTTTACGAGATATTAATTAATGCCACAAATACTGGTCAAATACCCCATAGTGCACTGGAGAAACTCTCTACAATTTCCATTCAGGTCGACATGAAAGATGCAAGCAAGCGCTCATCCCAGCCTACTTTGACCTTCCACAGGTGCTGGAGAAATATTAAAGGTTTAACGATAATTGGACCAATTAGACCAAGAGGGTCATAAAAACGAGCGTGTTGATTGCGATTTGCGATTCTTTCTTATCAAAAGCTAACTATTGCACTACCTAAACTGATGAAAAAGAACGGGCTCTTCGTGCCGTATGTTACGGTATCCAGTTTAAAAATTGGAATTTCTTCGTGACGAGAATTCCTTCATATATTGCATTGAAAGTAATTTTGTAGCGTAAAGCTGGGGAAAATAAAATGCTATTCAGCTTTTCCTATCAACAGCTACGATGAGCATCCATCTGCACAACTTCTGTAAAGAAAGTCGGCCAATGCTGAGATCCCTGAGAGTCGAGTTAACACAGCGGGGGGATCCTCTGGTTCCGGAGCTCTTTCGGGTGTGCGGGGGTTCGTTGCTATGTTTCGACCAGCGTACCCATTTTTAATTTTTAGGATCCCGACGGAAACTAACAGATGGAGACATACTTAAAAAAAATAAATCAAATAAATGGACCAGATGATTATAAAAACACAAAAAGGTTGAAATAGCTCTCAGTGAAAGTAATTAGATTCATTATAGGCGAAGTCTAAGGTGAAAGTCAACTATCGCTTCTATACCCTCCCAACCTTGATCTTCAATTAAAAGGTGTTGAAGATCCCAAATAAATTTTACCTCTACTTCCTTATCCTACCATATCACCAGAAAATTAAATAAAATTTAGCAAAACATTCTTCTTAAGCACATTATAAACAATCTTTTATTTTATAAGGGGATTTCATTTCAGAATTTCCTTTCTAATTCAAAAAAATTTAATACAAGTTATAAACCGAGTTGGCTTAGATGAAAATAATTAAGCCGGTCCTTAATTATAACCACAATTAATTTGATAACAAAAATAATTCTTTATATCCATAGTTTGGTTTCGGACTTAAATCGCATATCTTTTTTTTTCTTTAAATTTTGTGGGCAAACAAGACTATAATTACTAAGTGCTGAAAGAAAAAAAAAATTATACGTTATGTATACTGAAAAATAAATATGTTATGTTTCTAGTGCAAAACAACTTTTCCATATTTGCGTTTGTTGTTGTTTTTCTGGGTTCTTTCACATTAATCCGACTAACAAAAAACAAATATTATTACCAATGAATGTTACTTGATATTAAACATGTTACTAAATGCTTATTGCTTTTCATTTACTTTATCGTTGCTTATTATTCAGCCTTGAGGGAGATCGGCAGGAATCAAAAAAAAAACGAAAGCAATTATCAGGTTTATTGCTTTACACTGCAGACTGATAACAGACGATTATGTCTAGCAGCAGTCTAGCCATGTTGCAAACACCTTCCAATTCATCGCGGTAATCGCCATCTTTGTTTTGGTTCCTTAGATCAACGCAAGCAATGCTCTCAGATCCGACTTCGTCTGCACTTCTTATCAGTGCCAACGACAATATCAAAACAAACTTGCATGCACGAATCACGATGAAAGGCCTTCCAGAGCGATGATAGTTGCTGTTGTTGTTGTTGTTTTTGAATACATTTTATATTAGGGTGTTTTTAATATGTTATGTGGCACTTTGAAAACTTTTATTCTCTTTGTATTTTCCTATGCAACTTATTTTCTTATTTATTTAATTTTTCGGTGTTTTTTTTTAATATTTTTTTTTTTTAGAAAATTTTTATTTCTTCAGATAAGCAAATTTTATTTATTTTAATTTTATTTATTTTTAGGTGTATGTTTTTGTATGTATGTACAGTCAAGCCTCGCCTATAGGAACAGTACCAACATTAATTAAAATAAATTTTCTGTTTACCTGATTGGTAAACGTTCATTAGCACTGATAGTGTGCTGGCTAAAATTTTTATTTTTCACTTGAGGTAAATGTTCTTCTGCTGTTCACACTAACGGGGGTTCACTGTACACATACTTAGCACTGAAACAATTACACTTTTACTTTTGTATTATTACTTTTTTTTTTCTTTTTCACTTTGTTGCACTGTAATTATAGTTTTGTTTTGCCACTGGTTAAACTATTAATTTATGCCTTTTTGTTTTAATAAAATTATTATATTAACGGGTTGATTCTTTTTGGCCGCAAGGGCCTACCAAAATTTATGACCGCTGATGAAAATAAATAGGGGTTGTTTGACGATGAGAGAAATTGGTGTTTTGAGCGCCTTTCTTTCCACTTTCCCTCGATGAGATTTCCGCTGCCAATGCAGCTCTAGATTCCCAAAACAAAATAAATACAGTGCCGTCTCCTCCAATAGGCTCGCTTGGCGTATGCCGTAGTTTAAGCACTAATTGGAATGGGAGACGGCAGTAGCGGATTGGCAATCCAACTACGATTTCTAGACAGAGGAGAAAACCGAGCTTAGGAAAAAATGTTATTTACACAAATTTCTGCTGCCGGACATACCTTCGATGTTGAGAACAACTATGCCGAGATGGCCAAACGCCTTGCACTTCCGTGAGATGTCTCTAGATTAAGGTGCGGCTTTAAGTGCCAGCAGTTTTGGTTAGGGCCTCCAATGGCCAAAAAAAATAGTTTTCCAAAATTTTATGGTTGCTGCCTTTCCTCGGCAGAAGCAGAAAAAGGTTAAAAAAGAAAAACCTTTTTTTTTCTTTTATTTTAGGTTTTATTATATTTTTTTATATTGATACAAAATATAAAAAAAATATTTTTTTTTCACTTTATAGAATTTCTTAACTTTTTTCTGCAGCAATGCAGTTGAAGACGTCGGAGCGGAAATGCAAAAGAAGGGTTATAGGGACCTCGGAACTATTTATAGGTCGGCAAAGCTTTCGCTTTATCGCAGTGGCAACCTTGTCGCCGCCGAAAGCGATAATGCAAAAAGCTGACTGCTATGAATAATCGTTACGATTCAAAAGGCCCGCCAACGCGGCCGTTACACCACCCGATAATATCCCACCGTTAGACGGAATATTAGCGGGAATTAGACTCTGATGTCTTTAGCGTGAAAAGTACCTATTTCTCTTCCATGTAGGTTTTCCAAAATGTAAAAACAATTTCCTAATTTCTTTTTAATTCGATATTTCATAAACTGTGGCGCGAGTTTGACATTGAAGTTATGAGTAAACTTACTTTGAGCAAAACTGCGGCGAAACAGTTCTTGGCCTTCTCGAAAAGTTACAGACTTACTTCGTAAATTATACTGCGCTACATTGCATTCATATGTCCTTTAAATATTATTTTGAATATCTTTTCTCAACAATGCCAAATTATCTGAAAGCGATTTTGGAGTCATAGGCTCCTCCAACATCGACAATTCCTTTAATTATTTGTAGTCTGAGCCATGAGTCAACATATCTAATCCAAATAGGACTCGATATGGAGAAGAGCCTAAGGATTGATGTAGAGCAGACCTCAAGGAACAAGAAATTCCAGTGAGATGCTGATCCCAGTTCGTTTGGTCTTGTTTCAAATATGAGCGAATCGCAACGATTGTCTCGTTCTGCAGCATTGCTCTGCGGGGAATACAAAGCTGTATACAGGTGTCTGATTCCAAGTTCGGTCAGGAATACGTTAAACTCTCGAGCTTTAAATTGCGTACCATTATCACTGATGATTATTTTTGGCACTCCATAACAATGAAAAATCTGTTCTAAAAGGAATTTCTGAACAGCAGCTGAAGTAAATTTCTTCAGAGGATGCAACCAGTGGAACTTGCTATAATGGTCCAAGACAATTAGCAAGCCTACATGGCCGGTTTTGCTCCTCGGGTATGGTCCTAATAAATCAATATATAGCCGTTGAAACGGTCTACAAGTTGTCACCCATAGGAGGTCCGAACGTATAATTTGGGGCTTTTGTCTCTTTACAAGTGTCACAATTTCTTATGTACTCGCGAACATCGTTAGCTAAACCTGGCCGAAATAAATGACGACGCACTTTTTCAATAATTTTATGCATACCAGCATGCGAAGAAGTAATACTGTCATGGGCTTGTTTGAGTACTTCGTTTCGAAGCTGCTCTGGGACCCATAATTTCCAGGCGAGCCTGTTATGTACATCATCTCCAATGGCATGTTCAGTACGAGTGTACAAAAAGTTGCCAACGATTTTCATATCTGGAAATTGATATGGATTCTGGCTTAATTTGTTTTTGAGAGTCGTATACTCAACATCTAAAAATGCCTCAGAATCAAGATTTATCATAAGGTTCATATCTAATTCTGAGATTTCATTCTCGCATAATCGGAAAAGGGCATCCGGTACCACATGGTCTTTACCTTTTCTATATGAAATGAAAAATTTGAACTGTTGCACTCGAAATATCCAAAGCGCAAGTCGACCAGACACATTTTGTTGCCGCTTCAGCCAAAACAGACTGAAGTGATCCATCACTACCTCAAATTCTTGAAGTTTGAGATAACATCTGAGCTTCTCAATTGTTAAAATTACGGCTTAGCATTCGAGTTCAGTAATGCTGTAATTGCGTTGGGCTGGACTTAGTTTTCTGGACATGAATGCGATGGGCATCTCTTCGTTCTCTGTCGATAATTGTACTAACATTGCGCCGATTCCAAAATCACTAGCGTAACAGTGAAGATAAAATTTGCGTTCAAAATCTGGATTTGCTAACACCGGAGCGGATGTGAGAATATGTTTTAGCTTATCCATTGCTCCTGAGCTTCGGGTGTCCAAATGAACTTCTTCTTATTTGATAGCAAGTCAGTAATGAGACAAGTGAGGTTAGAAAAATTATGAATAAATCGGCGATACCACCCACACACTCCTAAGAAACCTCGAACCTGTTTTAGATTCTTAGGTGGGGGCCAGTTTTGTATACAGGACACTTTGGAAGGATCTGTACAAATGCCATTGCTACCTATAACATACCCTAAGTAGTTTATGCTAGTCACACAAAACTGACTCTTGGCAATGTTCAGGGTCAAATTGGCTTTTCGAAACTGTTCTGCGATCCTCACGAGCACTGTAAGATGAGTTGAGAAATCTTCTGACACAATGCATAGGTCATCAAGATAACCGAAAACGCAGTGTCGGAGATCAGCAGGGATTATGTCATCCATGAGACGACACATCGTGGACGGAGCATTACACAAGCCAAAAGGCATGACTTTAAATTGATAAAGTGGACGGCCTGGAACAGTAAAAGCTGTTAAAGGTTTTGATTCGTCACTTAGTTGTATCTTCCAATACGCATCTTTTAAGATCAAGCTTGGAAATCAGATTCGCTTTTTGCAACCGAGAGAAAAAGCCATCTAAGCTTGTTAAAGGATATGCATCGATTTTCGTTGCGTTGCCAACCTCGATATGATGTTGAATCAGAGTTGTTCGGCCTAAGCCTTCAGATGCATTTGGAAATAATAGCTTTACCACTTCGAGCTTTTGTTTCTACTGAGAACTTAGCGGATATGCATTAGATAGTTCTTCTGAGACGGAATCTGGGCTTTTTTCGAGAGAGCTAATGATATTAGGAGCGAGAGCAAACGTTCTCCAAAAATCAAGACCCAATATTAACGATTGCTTGATAAATGGACTCACATACAAAGTCATGAGCAAAGTTTTGGCTTTACACGTCATCCTAACGTTTAAGCTTCCAATGATGCTCTGACGTTCCCCATCTGCAGTCTTTTCATGCGATTTTAAGGACTTAAATTCGGGATATCGATCAAAGTTTTCTTTTGCTAGTGATGCGCCAAAACAACTGATTTTTGCACCTGTGTCTAACAGACCAAGTTCTGAATACTTCAGGAATGAAACTTGAGCGTAGCTGCGCATATCTTTTGGGTCACTAAACCCCGTTGAGATTAGGAGTTTGCGTCTGTCTTTTATTTGGGCGTAATATTTTTTTAACCTTAAAGTACGTTGAGAGATTTATGGTATTTTATCTTCATTAAAAATTCTATCTCTAATTTGACCATAGGCAGCTAAACGTTCCTGATATGGCATAAATCTTAAACGATTTTTCGTTTGCTTTATCTCACAGGGCCGTAAAGCGCTCTGAGTCGATACGATAACTTCGTTATCGTTCGAAAAAATATTAGGGGTGGAGATTATTTGGTTTTGGGGGGCATCCGATGGTTGGATGCTCCCTTCTGCCGGTATATTTGTGGAGTGCCACAGCCATAGCAAAAGATACGCCGATCAGCCAGACAGTTTTCCCAAACATGCCCTGCCCAACTCTTTGCTCATAAATTCAGACCGATTATCTTTGTATTGCTGACGGAGGGCAGAACAAAAGTCGGCCATACTATGCGATCCACCTGTTTGTGATATCGCCAGTACCAGTCACAATGTTTATTGGTCTATTGTAACTTCAACGGAACGCTTTAAGTAATAATAATCAGTTCAAGTTAATCAGTACTGCTCGGCAAGGATCCTCTGATTTTTTTTGGTTTTGGTTTTTATCCTCTGGTTCCGTAGCTTTTTCTGGGGTGGGGGGTTCGTTGCTATGTCTCGACCAGCGTACACAATTTAAAAAAAAAAATAATACAAGTTATAAACCGAGCTGGCTTAGAGAAAAATAATTAAGCCGGTCATTAATCAACAACCCTATTGAAATTCAAAAATTAATTATAAATTAGTTTCTCACTAAAACAAAAATTGTTAATACAAAAAAAAAAATTTTTATAAGTATCGATTGCCTAATAATACGAATTGCCTTGATCTAACAATTAATTTGATTAAAAACAAAGGGGCTCCGAAGGTGCGATGATGCGGCATTAACTTTTTGGCTAATTGTTCGTATTACATCTATGTGATCTAGTGAACCGATTTAAAACAAATTACAAATTCTGAATCTGTGAGTTTGGTTGACTTAACCTAATTTCAAAATTTTAGCTGCCCGTTTTTGCCTTTTTTATTAAGAGTGTAAAAAAGTATAAAGAGTCAGGGTTTTAAAAGTTATGTTGCATACATCATGGTATATTTCCATAGAAACTTGTTGTTACGTTATTGTTTATTTAAGATATATGATTTATACTTTTCACTCCCTAATGCTTTGACTGACAATAAGTTTGGTCTAATAGTTTGAAAAAGGCATTTTCATGTAATTGCTTACCTGAGAGCATCTGCCAAAGTCGGCTCCCAATATTCTAGTACAGATACAAGATGCACAAATAAATTACTCATTTAAATGATCAGGTAAGCACCTGAAATAGTAATTATGTTGAAATAGTCAAACTTTCAATCAGAGAACAATATTGACTTATAGTCGCCACAGGTAGGCACAAATGTATTATGGCACGTGCATAATATAAAAATTGCATAATTTGACCTAATTCCTATGGTAACTATATATCTGATATAGTAGTCCGATTTAAACCAAATTTGGTCAGGATGTATGAGATCACCCCAGATGCATATTATGTTGAATTGGTAGAGATTTATAAATAAACAAAAAAATTTTCTTACTAAAATTTATTTTCGACTGATCATTCCTATGGCAGCTATATGATATAGCGGTCCGATTTCAACCAAAATTAGTCAGAACGTATAGGACCATCCCAAATGCATATTCTGGAAGACTGGTTGAGATATCTCATAAGAATCGCGATCCACATTTTTGATCCATAATTTGAAGAAAATTAAAAAAATTAAAAATTAAAATTAAATTTTTGGGTAGAAATTTTTAAATATAAAAGCCTAAAAATAAAAACATTAAAAATTAAAAAAACTTTCAAATTTTTTAAGTACCATAAAATTTATTTTTTCACAAATTTTGACAGCCTATAAGTAAGCTTCTAGAAAGCTCATCACCATTTTCAAATAAGTATTGTATAGGTTATAGGTAGGTATCTATCATTTAAATTATTATTATTATTTGGTTCAAAAGATATGAAAAAAGATAAAAACTCAAACGGAGCCACTGTGCAACGGCCCTACTTTCTGCAATCATCTAAAATTCGCCCCTCCCACTTACACCTGATTATCTCACGAACCAGGTGAGTTTTAAAAAGTCTAAGTATGTACTTGTGATAGACGTCTTCCAGATTTTTGGTTAGTAATAGTACAAGCTCATGCTTACAGTTTAGCAGAGCACATACAAGTCTTGATTTTGGATAGTAATTCGAATTTTGTCATTTGGTTTAAATGTCTGTTGATATGGCGAATAGGTGTGGTATTCTTTCTTCGAGATACTTTCGTCTAAGAAAGGCTTTTCCCGAACATTTAATATTTCATTCATTTTGTTTTCATACTTGTTATACTCGAAGCTGTTATGATCCGACTTCACTATCGCAACCAGATATCGATTCGCCGACTAGCTATCGGCATTACCCAGGGATGAGTAAGACCTCGATATCTGGCGAGTCGGGTAACAATAATTTATATTTTTATTTTCGGAAAAAGTACTCGGACTGGTTTCACAACACCTAACACGGACAATCTGCTGGCAAGGATTCGGTGGACAATTGCTAGAATCCACCTCTACGATGCCCTCCCATCCTATAGTCGGCTCTCACCACATGCCCATCTCACCCGAATAAATAATTTAATAAACCATTTTTACAATACGTTATAATATTTAATCATGATTACTAATTATAATTATAACTAACATTTAAATCCCTATCCTTAAACAATTTCCATTCGATACTTCACTTAACTAACAACACTAACGACTATCGCACGACACTGAACAAAATTGTGCTTTCTGGCAACCCTAATAATAATGTAAACACTAAATGCTTAAGTTTGTGTGTATGTGCTACGTGCGGTGATAATTAACATTAACAATAATTTAATTAAAAATAAATAAATAAGTGTGTGTGTGTGAATAGTAATTAGGGGTAAGTGTCGATATGGGCTTCCCTAAAGAGCTCTTTGTGGGGACATATGGGCACGAATTCAACAATGCAGGTAATGTAAGCAAGTTAACTAGCTCTTGCACCCGCAATGCTGGAGCGTGGGAACGCTATGTCAGCATTCCCGCTGCCGACGGCAACGGCGGTAATCGGATGCCTCTGTTATGCAGTATCCGCTACCGCGCGTATGCTTGGTCGGCTTGCCGACCACGTCTTGGCTGCATGCAATTATGTCTTGAAATTCTCATATTTTGTATTTAGCTCTTAATAATTTTAATAATGTTAAATTTAGTTCTAATATATCCGTCGTCGATGGCACACGGTAGTACTCCGGCTGCCAGTCGTTATTCCTTTAAATACATGCCGCGCAAGTAATCCGGCATCAAACTATCTTTGTAACACATCATTGTAATCGTCAAATTGTTAATCAATAAACAAATTTAATCGACGTAACCAAAGACTTATAATTGGCGCCCAACGGCAAAAAGACTTACTACCCGTTAAGCGAATCGAAAAAATTTAAGTTGTACTAAAAACAAACAGCAGCGCCCAACGGCCTCTGTGGTGAACAATTTAAAAAAATATAAGATTAGGAATACCCTATAATTCCAGTAAAACCATGTAAGTGAGCCATTCATTTACACAAATTTTAAGTACTGCGTGAGGAAAATATATATAAAAAAAAACAGTTTTTAGGAATTAAATTGTTTTCTATACGGTGTCGTGCTATATTGTGAACCGATCATTTTGTTCTGCAAATCCAATTGGCCATTGATTGTTCCATTATTTCGGCATTTTCTTTAACTTATGAGAAAGTCATTCGAGAAGTATAGAGACCCTAGGTTAAGGAAGTCTGACTCAGAGGACTCAGGTAGCGACGATATTAGGGTGGACCCATACGAAGAAGGCACTCAGCAAGACCTAGCGCATTCAAACAAAACAGATATGGAGCCCCATCAGCTCAAGGCAATAGTCGAGTCAGCGGTTTCAGCTGCTCTCGCTGCACAGGCAGAAGCATTCAATGCAAGGGACAAGGCCATAAGGGAAAGCTTAGAGAGCCAAATTGCTGAATTGACAAAAAAGGTATCAGATGCGACAATTACTGCCCCTCCTATAGTGGTTTTCGAGGAAATACAAATCCTAAACAATGTTCGTTGCGATGAGCCGCTGGACGCGGTCAAATGTCTGCCTGAATTTACGGGGGCACAAGAAGCCTACGTTTCTTGGCGACAAGCTGCGACGGCAGCATATAAAATATTTAGGACATATAATGGCAGTTCTCGTCATTATCAGGCAGTAATCATAATAAGGAGCAAGATCAGGTGCTCCGCCGATGCTGCATTGGCTTCATTCGGCACAGTATAGCGACAAACGGCCAATACACGTCATCGAGCAAGAGTTGGGCACTCTAAGACAGGGCGGCCTCTCCCTGCTTCAATACTATGACGAGGTCGAAAAGAAGCTGACTTTATTAACCAATAAGGTCAATATATCATACGAATTAAGTATGGCCAAGGGTCTATGTGAAAAATTCCGCGATGATGCGTTGCGGGTATTCATATCAGGGCTTAAACGTGGCTTAACAGCTCTCTGCCTTCGGCTCTGGCTCTCGCACAAGAGGTCGAGTCGAACCATGAAAGATATGCTTTCGCTGCCAATTTTGCGCGAAGCCAGGAAGAAAGAGAGCGCAGGCCAAACGCGAAAGCGCAAGGTCAACAGCTGGAGAAAGCCGCGCAGCGAACAGATCCACCAACAAGCGGTGCAAAAAAACCGCATTTCAGTAGACAGCATAAACCACAGGGACAGCCCAGCCAACGTAGTGGTAGGGTCCAAAACAGCAGCAACGCACCTGAAGCGATGGAAGTTGACCCTTCAATGTCTAAGTGCTTGATGCCATCACAAGCTCCGGCTTATGTCAACTCCAGTAATCCTCAGGCCTATAAGCGAACAAACACTTCTGACCGATCAACTGGTCAGAGGCGTCAGAGATTGAATCATACTGTTCAGGGACAAGAAGTTGATCCTAAGGAGTATGAGACTGCCGCTAGGGCTGCTGAAGCGCAGAGAGCTGATGAATCAGATGAAGATTCGGACGCTATAAATTTTTTAGGGGTAGATCCCTGCTGCCTTTCATCAGGCGAGATGTAGCGGGGATACAAATGAGAATTCTCATCGATACGGGCGCGGCGAAAAAGTACATTCGCCCATACCCTGGACTAAAAGGAGTCCGCTCTGTCGATGAGCCATTTACAATCCACTCAATTCATGGCACTACCAAAATTTCACAGAAATGTTATATATCAATGTTTGGACAGAAGGCTACCTTCTTCCTCCTCCCGGACCTTTCAATATTTGACGGGATAATAGGCCTCGACCTGCTAACGCAAGTTGGAGCACAACTTTGCCTGAGCACTAGCCAACTCAAGTTTGGCAATCAATCGGAACCGATATTATACCATAAGTGCGTGAATGTCAATTTCACTAACGTGGATTGCGCTGACGCGCCCCCTTCAATAAGGGACAAGATTCTAAAAATGTTAATGGGTAGGAAAAAGACCTTTGCAGACGCTAATGAAGCTCTGCCTTACAACACTTCGGTAGTAGCCACCATAAGGACTACAAACGAAGAGCCTATCAATGCCAAGCTTTACCCGTATCCCATGGGTGCAGCTGAATTTGTGAACAAAGAGATTCAAGATCTTTTAAGAAATGGTGTAATTCGGAAATCCGTTTCTCCCTATAACAACCCCATTTGGGTGGTTGATAAAAAGGGCACGGATGAAATGGGTAATCGAAACATGCGCCTGTAATGGACTTTCGAAAACTCAATGAAAGAACCATTCCAGATAAATATCCCATGCCCAATATCTCCATGATTTTGGGAAATTTAGGTAAAGCCAAGTATTTTTCGACCTTGGATCTGAAATCTGGTTACCATCAAATCACGCTGTCAGAACGTGACAGAGAAAAAACTTCTTTCTCGGTAAATGGAGGGAAGTACGAATTTTGTCGACTTCCCTTTGGCCTGAAAAATGCGGCCAGCATTTTTCAGAGAGCGATTGATGATATATTGCGAGAGCAAATCGGCAAATCGTGCTATGTTTACGTAGATGATGTCATTGTTTTTTCAAAGGATGAGGAATCTCACGTAAGGCATGTTGATTGGGTATTGAAAAGTTTGTATGAAGCAAACATGAGGGTGTCCAAAGAAAAATCACAATTTTTTAAGAAAAGCGTGCATTTCCTTGGATTTGTGGTCACTAGCGATGGTGCCACAACCGCACCAGAGAAAGTCAAGGCCATACAAGAGTTCCCGGAACCCAAGACGGTTTTCGAGGTAAGATCATTTCTAGGGCTCGCTAGCTATTACAGGTGCTTCATCAAAGATTTTGCAGCAATAGCAAAACCCATTTCGGACATCCTGAAGGGTGAAAATGGGTCAGTCAGTAGACATAAATCAAGAAAAATTCCGGTCGAATTCTCTGACCAACAACGCAGCACATTCCAAAAGCTGCGAAACATACTGGCGTCTGAGGACGTCATGCTCCGGTACCCCGATTTCAAAAAACCGTTTGATCTAACGACAGACGCTTCGGGATATGGGATAGGAGCAGTCCTCTCCCAAGAAGGGCGACCCATTACTATGATCTCCAGGACACTAAAGAATCCAGAGATCAACTATGCCACAAACGAAAGAGAGCTACTAGCTATCGTGTGGGCCCTTGGCAAATTGCGCCATTATTTATACGGTGTGAAAGATCTCAACATCTTCACAGACCATCAGCCTCTGGCCTTCGCCGTATCTGAGTCTAACCCTAACGCTAAAATCAAGCGATGGAAGGCGCGCATTGACGAATCTAACGCGCGCATATTCTACAAGCCAGGCAAGGAAAATCTGGTCGCTGATGCCTTGTCTAGGCAACAGCTTAACGCTTTGAGCCACCAGGATAATGAATCATGCGTTGCCACGGTTCACAGTGAGCTCTCCTTGACTTACACTATTGAATCCACTGACAAACCCTTGAACTGTTTCCAGAACCAAATAATTCTTGAAGAAGCGCGTTTCCCGCTAAAGCGTAGCTTTATTCTGTTTCAGAGAATCACTTCTCGAGGAATTAGTGGAGGTAGTAAAAACTGATGTGGTGAATGCGCTGCACTGCGATTTACACACCTTGGCGCTGGTGCAGGACGATTTAGTGCGGAAATTTCCAACCACCAAGTTCTGGCACTGCAAGAATAGGGTTGTTGACATTTTCAGTGTTAGCGAGAGAAGGGAAATTCTCATCACAGAACACAACAGAGCCCACAGGGCGGCCCAGGAAAACATAAAACAGGTGCTCTCAGAGTACTATTTCCCAAAAATGGCCAAAATAGCCAACGAAATTGTACAAAACTGCAAGACCTGTGCTAGGGCTAAATACGACAGACACCCTAGGAAACAAGAAATTGGTGAGACACCGATTCCTTCACATCCAGGGGAGATGTTACACGTGGACATCTTCTCAACTGACAGAAAATTCTTTCTGACTTGTATCGACAAGTTTTTGAAATTTGCCATAGTTCAACCAATCGCATCTAGAACAATAGAGGACCTGAAAGTACCCTTGTTGCAGCTCATGAATTTCTTCCCAGAAGCCAAAGCAATCAACTGCGACAACGAGCCGGCTTTGAACTCTCAGATTATCAGCTCACTACTGATGAATAATTATGGAGTCAGCATTGCAAATGCGCCGCCCTTGCATAGCGTGTCCAACGGACAGGTCGAGCGTTTCCATAGTACCCTACTGGAGCTTGCTAGATGTTTAAAAATAGACAAGAACATTAGCGACACTGTAGAAGTAATCTTGTTGTCCACAGTGGAGTACAACAAGACAATCCATTCGGTCATTGATAAGCGGCCAATTGATGTCGTTCGTTCACTCACAGGCGAATCTCAGACGCAGATTCAAGATAAGCTTAAAAGGGCACAAGACACGCTCAGAGCTAGAGAGAATGAATTCCGACGAAATAGGGTCTTTGAGGTTGGCGAGAAAGTTTTGGTAAAGTCCAACCGCAGGCTCGATAATAAACTCACACCTTTGTGTGAAAAAAGGGCCGTGGAAGCTGACCTGGGAATCACAGTTCTCATTAAGGGCAGGATGGTACACAAGGACAACCTTAGGTAGTGTTTTCAATTTTTGTTGTGCCATTTGGCTGTTTTTCTTTTATATTAAGTTTCTAGAGATATAAGTTTTAAGCCACTTGGCACCCCACCTTGGGTAGGTCTTGGTATTAGGTTACTTAGTAATTTTTATAAGTTAAATAAGTTTGGTGATGGGTTGTTATTCTTCAAAAAAAAAGAGAGTAATTTTTACTCCACAGGTTCGGGTTCCTGGTACTGCTTATCCTCGCGGCGACTTCGGAACGTGTCCCCAACTACTCACACGCTAAGTACATTCCGATCGTCGACGGTCAGGTCTTGGTATGGGATGAGTTCGCTTTCGTCCGACATTCAGCAAACATATCTGAGTATGAGCGCATGGTGGAAGAGACAGCGAAACTGTGTGAACTGTTTCCACAGTCGCATATGAAAAAACTTCTGAATGTAGATGCAGAACATCTCAGAGACATGTTGGAAGCCCTGGGCACTCACCACAGAATCTCTAGAAGTCTAGACTTTCTGGGTTCAATTCTAAAGGTGGTTGCAGGCACTCCCGATGCCACGGACTTAGAGAGAATAAGAAGCAATGAAGCTCAATTAATAAACTCAAACAATACACTGGTGCAGATAAATACTAGAGTACAGGATCAGATTAACCAACTCACACTCACAGTTAACCAAATTTTGAAAGCAGCAAAGGGCAGGCAAATCGATTCCGGCCACTTATACGAAACACTTTTGGCCAGAAACAGAATGTTGTCAATGGAGCTGCAGAACTTAATGCTCGCCATAGCCCTAGCTAAGGCCAACATTGTTAGTCCAAACATCTTAGACCACGCAGACTTAAAATCTGTTTGGTTGGAAGAGCCCAGAGATACTCCCATCGCCGACCTAATGTCCGTTTCGTCCGTTAAGGTTCTACAATCCAGAAACATGATATATTTTATAATCTGTTTTCCAAAAATTAAACACACCTGCAAGAAGATTACAGTCTACCCGGTTGCCCACGAAAGCCATGTACTGCGAATGGAGAACAACATCATCGCCGAATGCCAGGATCAAATCTACGCGCTGGAGAACTGCACAGCCACTGCAAGAACGACATTTTGTCAACGGTCAACGACCGACTCATGCGCCAAGGAACTTCACGCTGGCGGTATAGCCCATTGCGAAATTCAGCCAAGCAACCTGGACACAATCACATGGGTCGATGACGGAATAGTCATCATCAACGATGCAACGGTGGCAATCAGCGTAGATAACGGCACCGAGTCCTGGGTGCGTGGCACACAATTAATCGTCTTCAACAATTGGTTCACCATAAACGGAACAAGGTACATCAATCGCAACAACGTTCAGAACCGGTTTCCAGGCATCGCAGCATCCCCTCTGTTGAATGTCACAGGCCATCAGGACATCCTCAGTCTCCCTTACCTTCATCGATTAAATGAACGCAATCTGGAGACAATACAAGAAGTCAGGGACGAAATTGGCAACATCAACTTGACCATACTGTTGCTTCTCCTTGGAGTGACCTGTGGCATAATCTTTGGCATCGGCTTCACCTATCGGCAGATCATAAAAAAGAAGGCTACGGCTCAAAGGATGAACGAGGTGATCGCTGAAATAGGGTCGGCCGAGGGCGGCCTCGATTTGAGGGGGGGTAGTTAACTAACTCTTGCACCCGCAATGCTGGAGCGTGGGAACGCTATGTCAGCATTCCCGCTGCCGACGGCAACGGCGGTAATCGGATGCCTCTGTTATGCAGTATCCGCTACCGCGCGTATGCTTGGTCGGCTTGCCGACCACGTCTTGGCTGCATGCAATTATGTCTTGAAATTCTCATATTTTGTATTTAGCTCTTAATAATTTTAATAATGTTAAATTTAGTTCTAATATATCCGTCGTCGATGGCACACGGTAGTACTCCGGCTGCCAGTCTTTATTCCTTTAAATACATGCCGCGCAAGTAATCCGGCATCAAACTATCTTTGTAACACATAATTGTAATCGTCAAATTGTTAAGACTTATAATTTGCACACATATGTTTATAAATCCGTACATAAATTTTGACAATGACATATATTAAACTATTTTAATTTTACAGATATGACGTGAGAACATAAGAGAAGGGACGCAATCGGGACAGCAACTTCGAGCAGAGCAGCTGACTGCGCCAACTATAGCTGGGCAATTTGTTGTGGTACTTGGCGCGCCTGTTGCCTCAAACTACGCCGAACTGCCTGCAGGGACGGACGCACTCGTGACGTGCGATCCTGCCTCTATGTTTGTCCGATCCAGCCTCTGTTTCATCCAGTAGTGTGGTGTGCTGTGTTGCGTGCTGCTCCGTCTAGGAACCTCCTTGTGTGCGTATTTTGTGGCTGCTGCGGCGTTTGCGTATCGTGTATTTATGTTTGTTTGTTCGACACTTAAATTAATTTATTCCATGCTATTTATTTTATTTTACAGATTATTGTTTTCGCACTACTACACTTTTTCTTCTCTCAGGCAGCAACCACGCGAATCCACTTCTCTAACAAAACTCTCCAACTCTACTAAAACAACCCTAAT
>JAWNMV010000494.1:0-10959 GCA_035043635.1 Drosophila rellima
TTGAGGTATCTCAACCAAACTAACAGAATACGCATTTGGGATGGTATTCTACATCCAGACCAAGTTTGGTTGAAATCTGATATCAAATAGCTGCCATAGGAACGAATTTTAAGACAAAGTACGAAAATTGTTGTATTTAGAGATAAGTCAACCAAACTTACAGATTCAGAATTTGTAATTTGGTTTAAATCGGTTCACTAGATCACATAGATGTAATACGAACAATTAGTCAAAAAGTTAATGCCGCATCATCACCTAAAAATTAAAATTGTGTACGCTGGTCGAGACATAGCAACGAACCCCCCACACCCGAAAGAGCTACGGAACCTAGCTAACTCAACTCTCAGGGATCTTAGCATTGACCAACTTTCTTTACAGAAGTTGTGCAGATGGATTCTCATCGTTGCTGTTGATTCTTAGGAAAAGCTGAATAGCATTTTATTTTCACAAGCTTTACGCTACATACATTTTTGCGCCCAGAACGTGGGCCATGCGATTGAAATGAACTTTTTATATGGAGGATCACGCTCGCTGACGTTGATTCGACGGTCTTAGTCGAACTTCCGCAGGCGAGACTCTAGTCTGTACAAAGTCATAATTAAGTCTACGACGTTGAGTATTCGGAACGCGATTACGAAACCGAGAAACTGATGTTGTAATTTTGCAAAGGATTTAGATATAGAAAGGCAAACAAAGATAGCATTTAACAGCAGCTCGTGTGCGTTCTTATGGTCTTATCAAAAACTATCATTTATTTTGCAGATGCTTGAAGGACTTTTGCATGCAATTACAGAATACTTAGTATTTAGATAAGATACAAGTACTGATTGCACCTGCGATAGCTCATTGCTGGTTGGCAGATAGAAAGTAGAGAAACATTAAAAGTCGTAAATAATGGATTGCATTTGATTTTGATTAATAAGTCTGTGAGACATTAATTAGTGTTGCTGGCTGGAACTTGGACATATGCTTTATCTGCGTATCCTTGCCGAGCAATACTGATTAACTCGAACTGATTATTATTACTAAAAGCGTTCCATTGTTGTTACAATAAACCAATAAACATTGTATCTTTTTGCTCTCATTGTGTTGTTTTTAGTTGCCTCAAGTTAGCATCTATCGAATTACTTTTACCAAATATTGTCACCATTCAGGAAATTGTTACTAGCCACCAAGATGAAAAGAACCGCACCAAACTCTCAGCCGCCTACAGTGACTGCTGACAGTCTGTGTGCTTTGTGTTGTGAAGTCTTGGACGACACACAATCTTGCTATTTTACCCCTTGCAACCATGTGTTTCGCAAACAGAGCTTGGAAAAGTGGCTTAACCACCATGGAAAGTGCCCGAACTGCACTAGTTAGTGGTAGGAAACTGTTCGCCCAACGCGAAAAGAACTGCTTCGGCTCCAGCAAAGCCGGCTGCAAGAGCCGTAACCCGAAGTTTAGCCAACTCAAGTCGAACAAGTTGAAAATCGTTCACAGCCGATAGGGGATGCAAGCGAAGGACACGCCCCAGTATTAGATGCTAGCAATAGCACCAATCCTACTGTAGCTGGTCAACTCCGAACTACTAATCGTAGGAAAGGGAGACCACCAAGGTCTAATAATAGCCGACAAAATTCTGGCATAGATTATAGACAGGTGCAGGAGATGATTGAAGAAAAGGTTGCTCGTCTTATAACTTCACTTAGAGTTCAATCCTAAACCGTGTCAAGGGATTCGACTACCCCCGTTGAACAAGTTTTCAGTGCAATGTCACCAGCCGGTTCAGCATTGTTTCGGCAAAGGAAACTTGCTGACACGATGCAGAAGTGGAATCTTCATTTTGATGGATCCACGGATAGCTTAGGTGTTGAAGAATTTGACTATCGAGTTAAAACTCTTACCGATGAGACACTGGACAGCGATTTTCTCGGACTTTGTAAGAACTTACATGTTCTCTTCACCGGAAAAGCGCGTGACTGGTACTGGCGATATCACAAACAGGTGAATCGCATAGTATGGTCCGACTTTTAATCTGCCCTCCGTCACAAATACAAAGATTATCGGTCTGAATTTAAGAGCAAAGAGTTAATTTGATCGCGAAAGCAAAAGTCCGGTGAATCATTTGTTTCATTTCACGATGCAGTAGCTTCCTTGATTGATAAGTTTTCGATTAAAATTGACGATGAGGAACTAATAGAAGTTTTAAGAATAATCTGTTGCCCGAAACACAGCACAAGCTGTTATACCAACCCATTAATTCTGTTGGACAACTACGCAGATTAGTGCAAATGCACGAGAATTAGGTCCAGGAGCTCAGTTGTCGCACTGAAAATATCCCTAAGTCTCGTCCATTAGTACCTCAACGTCAAATTTATGAATTAGAAGAATCCTGTACTGAAAATGAGTTAGCAGATGCCCCAGATGAAGAATGAGAATTAGCCGTCATTCGCAGTGCTAACTCCAATATCATGTGTTGGAACTGTGAAGAGCCAGGGCATGTTTGGGAAAACTGTCTGGCTGATCGGCGTATCTTTTGCTATGGCTGTGGCTCTCCACAAGTATAGAAGCCTCAGTGCCAAATATGTATTCGTCGAGCATCGGAAAACCGGCAGAAGGGAGCATCCAACCATCGGATGCCCCCCAAAACCAAATAGTCTCCACCCCTAATATTTCTTCGAGCGATAACGAAGTTACCGAGCGCTTTACTGTAATAAGTCCAAACATGTATTGTAGGTTTGAAGTGTATTTATTAATTTGGGAGCAGCGATGGTGCCGCTTCCAACGTTCAGTTGAATCTCTTCTTACATTATTCCTTAGGTTCTAAGTAAGCCTAAGTCTCATCGCTGCGCTGCCCACAGTTGGACAGCAGAGAGACGGTTATGTATATTATATATTATATATATGTACTTATGCTCTCTTCAGCTGGAGCGCGAGGGTATATGCATGCCCTTGAGTTCGGTCAAGTAGTCGGCGCGTCTAACAGAATGCTGACACTTGCATATTCTGGGAGAGCGACGATCGACTCATATTTCGGCCACGAGTTAAGACCGGGACTGTGTTTACGTAAACACTGCAACAAAGTGTTACAGTGTGTATTCTTTAAGTACTCTTGGTACAGTGGATATTCAATATGTATGCATACTACATCTCCCTCCTTTTGAAAAATGACGTAATATTATGGAGTTATTTTATAAGATTTTACTTAAGAGATTAGTTTTTAACTAACAAATGAATAGTTTATTCAAAATATTTACTTATTATTATTATTATTTTTTATATTTTTTTTTTTTTTTTTTTTTTTTTATGTTTACAAATAATATTTAAATTTAAAGTAGTGTTTCTTGTCTTAGCATGGCCATACTAAACACAATTATGAAATAAACATTTTTAACCTATCCTTATGTACTGTTTGTTTTTTGTTTTTATTATTTGTTATTATAATGTTATTTCTATCTCCTATTTCTGATACTTTATACGGACCAGTATATTTATAATCTAACTTATGACCTGTTTCATTTCTCAATAAGACTTTATCTCCTACTGATATATCTATGTTATTTACTTTCTGATCATATTGTAACTTATTATTTTTCTTATTTTTTTCTAACATTATTCTAGCTCTTTTATATGCTACTTCTAATCTATATTTACTTTCCTTAGCATAGTCATCTATATTGTATATGGTTTCTATATTATCTATACTATTAAATTGTTTTGGTAGATTATTTGTTTTACCAAATACTAACTCATATGGACAGTAATTATGTGCCATTGAGGGTGTTGTGTTAAAACAGAAAACGAAATATTGAAGCCATACGTCCCAATCAGTTTTATCAACCGATATATAAGAGCGTATGTATTCATTGAAAGTTCTATGACTTCGTTCTATTGTTCCAACTGTCTGGTGGTGGTGTGCGGTCGATGTTATATTTTCAATTTTTAAATATTTGCATAGATCATTTATAATTGAATTCTTATATTCTGTTCCCATGTCCGTAATGAACGTCTTCATTGGACCGTACTTCAGAATAAATGATTCAAAAATTGCTTTAGCGACAGTGTTCGCGTTCTTATTTGGGACTGGTATGGCAACTAAATATTTAGTCAGGTCACATATTAGAGTGACTGCATATTCGTTGCCATTTTCTGATTTTGGTAGTGGACCAATAGTGTCTACTATCACCCTGTCGAAAGCATTTATTGGCGTATCAGTTATTATCAATGGGGTCTTATTGTGCTTTGTTATTTTAGCTTTTTGGCATTTTTGACATTTTCGTATGTACTTAGTAATATCTCGAGTCATACCTTTCCAAAAATAATGTCTTTTGACCTTGGCCAAGGTTTTTGCAATGCCGCTATGACCTCCTTGTATTGGGTCGTCATGGAATTTAGACAGTATAGCTTCTTTTTCTTTTTGTTTTTCTATAAGGGTCACCGGGTTGAGTAGCGCTACTCTGAATGTATTCAATATTTGATTGCCCATTTGTTTAAACTTATCTAGTGAAACATGTTCAAAGATGTTTTCCCGCGGTGCCATTTTGAGTTGGCTGATTTTGTTTATACCGGCTTGCATTTCAAGCCTTTGGAAAAATTGACCTAAGTCTAGGATTCCATTGGTATATAAATCGCTAACATCATATCTTGCAGTAATCTTCTTACCATGCTTAAATAAACATAGAGTATTCTTTACATGCAAGGTCACTACTTTACGTACTTCGTCATTGTTTATGACTTCATATACGTTGGGCTTTGAAGCTTTCTCTATAGATTGCCTAGGCAAATCTATTTCTTTATTATCCGCGCGGATTTTCTGTCTATTTTGATATCTTGTAGTGACTTTCATTATATTTCCTGTAATGTTTTGTAGATCTTTAATGGTTATTCTTGATAACGCATCAGCTACATAATTGTCTTTTCCCTTTAAATATTCAACTGTGAAATCATACTCTTCTAATTCTAGCCTCATACGTGTCAGTTTAGAACTCGGATTGATCATTGAAAATAGATATATTAATGGTCTGTGATCTGTTTTGATTGTAAAGTGTTTTCCATAAATATATGGTCGAAAATGCAATATTGCCCAGTGAATTGCAGCTAATTCCTGCTCAGTTGTACATTTATTACTTTCTCCTTTAGTGAAAGCTCTTGATGCGTATGCAATGGGAAGTTGGAGTCCGTTATGGTTTTGAGTTAAAACCGCTCCGCACGCTAGCTTACTTGCATCAGTAATTATACAAAATTCTTTGCTGAAATCAGGATATTGTAGCAAAGTAGGTTCCATAAGTTTTGTTTTTAAATATTGGAATGCGTTTTCGCATTCGACTGTCCACTCAAAAGTAACATTCTTTTTACATAATCTTGTTATGTGCCGTGAATATTCGGCGAAGTTTTTAATGAAACGTCTATAATAATTGCAAAATGCAACGAAACGTCTAGCGCTGTCCGCATTGTGCGGCGTAGGGTAATTCTTAATGACGTCATATTTCTTGTCGTCAGGAAGTATTCCTTTATCTGTGCATTTATGACCGAGAAAAGTCACCTCATGCATAAAAAATTTACATTTTTCTGGATGTAACTTTAGATTGTATTTCCTACATTTCTCAAAAACGTCTGTTAAGTTTTTAAGCATATGTTTTTCGGAACAACCTATAACTATTAAGTCATCCATATAAAGGAATGCTTGTGAAGGTTCTAATCCAGAGAATGCTATAGTCATCATTCTCTGAAATGAATTAGGCGCTATTTTTAGTCCGAAAGGTAATCGCGTGAAGCGATACGAGCCATTGCTCGTTGAACTTTTTTCGAGTTCAATTTGATGAAATCCTGACATTAAGTCAAGGCATGAAAAATATTTTGCTCGTCCAAGTTGATCCAAAATGTCATCAATTCTTGGGAGTGGAAATTTATCGGACAGTAATTTTTTATTAATTTGACGATAGTCAATCACTAATCGCCATTTCTTTTGTTCTGAACCTGGAGATGGTTTTTTAGGGACAAGTAATAATGGGCTATTATATTCAGATACAGATGGTTCTACAATCCCGTCGGTGATCAATTTTCCAACTTGTTTCTGCATTTCGTTCACCTGACTGTGTGGGCTTCTATAGTTTTTTATATACACTGGTTCATCATCTTTTAATCTCAGTTTTTGTTTATAAAAATTATTTGTGCTTATTGGTTCAGATTCCAATCCAAATATATCATTAAATTTGGTGCATAAGTTTGAAAGCTGTGATTTGAATTGTGGAGGAAAGTTGTTTGAAAGTTGAGATAATACAGATTTTTCTCTATTGTCTAGATTAGTTTTGACTACTTCGTAGTTCGAAAGTGATTCATACGCTAAATTATTTGTACTGACTACTTGATCTTTATTTGTTGTGTTGAGTAGTCTTATAAAAGCGTTTTTAGATGTCGCTATGGTACTTGCTATGTAAATACCATGCTTAATTTCTTGATTGGGAATCAATACACTGTCTTCTTTTGAATTTAGATCGATTTTTCGAATAACTTGGGATCTTGCTGGCAGAAGTATTGAGTTGTTGCCAGAACTGTATGTTATTGGAACATAAATTGGAAACTTTAAGTTATTAGGTCTAATTATGAGCCAATCTTCAGATGGCTTGAAGTCTAATTGACAGTTGTATTTTTTAATAAAATCGATTCCTAAAATGCCATCACAAGGAATAGCGAATTGTAAATCCACGATATGAAAATCGTGTTGGATTATGTACTTAGTGGTCTGTATCTCAATAGAAGTTAACCCCTTGGATTTGGTTACCTCTTGACTTATTCCTTTTATGTCTATAATATAATTGTCTTGTATGTCATGAAAGACATCAGAATTTTCTTTAACTATTGAAATGTCTGCACCTGTGTCTACTAAAAAGACAAGTTCTTTTCCTGTAGCCACATGGTTGAATGATACAAATATGTTCTGACTGAGATTAATGGTATGAACCTTTGCATTTTCTACTGTTGAGTATTTAAAGGGTTTTGCGAGTTTTCCGATGTATTGTTGGTTACTCTGACATTACTTGGGTTATTGTGGCCTCGATTCGAGTTGCCACGGCCTCTTGAGTTTCCTCTATATTGGCCTCGTCCATTATTGTATTGGGTATTGTTATTGTAACTATTGTTGCGACTGCGAAAGTTACCTCTGTAATTTCCGCGTCCGCGGTTTCCGTCGCGCTGTGGATTGTTTTTGTAATATAGGACAGTGTTTGGCTGTCCGGTTGCCTCTGTGCAACAATTTACAAACTTTGATACGGCCTCATTCATAGTGTTGAAGGTACCAGCTTGCATGATAAGTTTTACCTTATCGATTGTGCAATTTTTAGTCATTGCTTTGACTGCATGCTGAGTGGAATAACTTCTGGCTAACTCTAGGGGTAAGCCGTCTGTTATATATGCACCTTCTAACATTTCTGTCAACTGCTCAACTTCCAGTGTGTACTGGTTAGCAGTTTTATTGCGTTGCTGTAGATTCATCAGTTTTGCTGACAATACTTCTACAGTTTCGCCTTTGACATTGCTTTTTAATCTGGAAATGACATCAGTTATTGTTGTTTCATTTCCGACTAAATTTCTGGCGACACCTTTTAGCCTTGATTTTATTATAGAAACTGCTAATTGTTCGTGTTCGCCTTTTATTAATTCCAATATTTGTAATGCATCAATAAAACTTGGTAAGTTTTCAGCTTTACCATTAAAAGCTGGTATAAGCTTAGTTGCTGTATTAATAAAATCGATATTAGTTTGCGCCATTGTGATATTGTTGCCTGTTTTATTCTCTGTTATGCTTGAAGAAGTATCAGAATCTATTGAATTATCAAGATCTGATATCAAAACAGCTGGAATAGTTAGATTATTTAAATCCTGCTCTTCTATTTTAGGGTTTATCTCAAGCTCTTCTGGCTCTATTTGGTCAGTGTCGGTTTGTTCTGTTGATTCCGGTTCATCACCAGTTTCAATTGTTAGAGAAGAGTTAAGTATGGTTGGTACTGATATATCTAAATTAAACTTTAGTTTAATTGATATTAAATTAGATCGTAGTCTGATCAAGAATTTTGATACTTGTGACCAATGATCTTGATTTAATTTTTCTCTCTGGCCATGTATTAGAATACGTGCTTCATTAAAGCAATTTAATAGTATCTTTACATGTTTCTTAATAGTATTTCTCTGAATTGGCCTGTTTTGTGTAAGTGACTTATATGATTTATCAAAATCTACTTTTATGTTATTTAGTTCTTTATATAAATTGTTCCATTCCATTATTTTATGGGTATGAACTGTTTCTTTACTCTATCTATCTCTTTAATTGTTCCTAGTTTAGCCATACTTTAGTTAAGAAAATTTTTTTTTTATATTATTTATTTATATTTTGTCCAAGTCATTTGCTTGGCTCATATATTTTTTCTTTAGACATTTGTTGTGTAATTTGTATAATTTATAAATACAATTTGCGGTCATTATGACAACAATTATTGTTAATAATATGTGTATCAATTCTAAATCAGCACTGTTTGTTTCTACTTTATTAATTACATTTGCTGTAGAGTCTACTGATTTTAAATCTACTAAACCCATTTTTTCGGATTTTTTGTGTATTTTCTCAAAATGTTCTATAAAATTTAAATTTTCAACTGATTTACTAATTCTGTTGTCGTTCATTAATTATGTTTTTTTACATGTATCTGCCTATCGGTTCGCATAGCGTTACAGGCTATACTTCTAATCGGGCAAAAATGTTTCCGCTCGATTTTAACAATATTTGTATTAAGATTAATTTTTATGCAGCGCAGTGCATTTTATTTTTATATATATAAAAAAAAATTGGAGGGCGTTCTCGGAAACGCTGTCGGTCCTTAATTTGTTGTTGCTGCTGTTGCCGTTGTTGCTGCTGCTGTTGCCATTGTTACTGCTGTTGTCGTTGTTGTTGCTGCTGTTGTCGTTGTTGCTGCTGCTGTTGTCATTGTTACTGCTGTTGTCGTTGTTGTTGCTGCTGTTGTCGTTGTTGCTGCTGCTGTTGTCCGGGGCCTATGAGCTCAGGCGTTGCCGGTGCTGGTCATCGCACAGGCTTTATCTCTGGTGCATGTGCCAATGCAGTGTGGACTCCAAATTCCTTCGCAGTCCTTTGGGCACTCCTTGATTCTCTTGGGCATTTGCTTCTTGGATGGAGGTTGATTTTTATTAATATTGGTATATTTTGAATATGTGAGAGAGTGGGACTTGGCTTTGCTTTAGTATTTTGCAAGTATTCTCGCAAATGGTCAAGCTCTGCTTGTAGCTTCTGAGCTGTTGACCAGGCTGGTGGAGGTTGTTGAGTATATAGCTGCCAATTTAGGCTGGCTATTCTTTTTTTTATTTTATTTCTTACACCGCCTCTTTTATTTGCCATATCCACACTCTACTCACTCAGAATTTCCTTTGTCCATAGTTAGTTGCCGTCAAAAACTGCCGTAGTGCTGGCTTATGTTAGCCACAGGTGCGTTCCTTTTGGTTTTGTTGTAGCACTTGACGCAGGTTTGTGACTATGTCACGGTCGCCATGTAATAAGTCCAAACATGTATTGTAGGTTTGAAGTGTATTTATTAATTTGGGAGCAGCGATGGTGCCGCTTCCAACGTTCAGTTGAATCTCTTCTTACATTATTCCTTAGGTTCTAAGTAAGCCTAAGTCTCATCGCTGCGCTGCCCACAGTTGGACAGCAGAGAGACGGTTATGTATATTATATATTATATATATGTACTTATGCTCTCTTCAGCTGGAGCGCGAGGGTATATGCATGCCCTTGAGTTCGGTCAAGTAGTCGGCGCGTCTAACAGAATGCTGACACTTGCATATTCTGGGAGAGCGACGATCGACTCATATTTCGGCCACGAGTTAAGACCGGGACTGTGTTTACGTAAACACTGCAACAAAGTGTTACAGTGTGTATTCTTTAAGTACTCTTGGTACAGTGGATATTCAATATGTATGCATACTACATTACAGCCCTGTGAGATAAAGCAAACGAAAAATCGTTTAAGATTTATGCCATATCAGGAACTTTTAGCTGCCTATGGTCAAATTAGAGATAGAATTTTTAATGAAGATAAAATACCATCAATCTCTCAACGTACCTTAAGGTTAAAAAAATATTACGCCCAAATAAAAAAAAGACGCAAACGCATAATCTCAACGGTGTTTAGTTACCCAAAAGATATGCGCACAGGTGCAAACATTAGTTATATTGGCGCATCACGAGCAAAAGAAAACTTTGATCGATATCCCGAACTTAAGTCCTTAAAATTGCATGCAAAGACTGCAGATGGGGAACGACAGAGCATCATTAGAAGCTTTAACGTCATGATGTCGTATAAAGCCTAAACTTTGCCCATGACTTTGTATGTGATTCCATCTATCAAGCAATCATTAATATTGGATCTTGATTTTTGGAGGACGTTTGCCCTCGCTCCAGATATCATTAGCTCTCTCAAAAAAAGCCCAGATTCCTTCTCAGAAGAACTATCTAATGCATATCCGCTAAGTTCTCAGCAGAAACAACAGCTCGAGGTGGTAAAGCTATTGTTTCCAAATGCATCCGAAGGCTTAGGCCGAACTACTCTGATCCAACATCATATCGAGGTTGGCAATGCAAAACCGGTGAAACAGCGTTTTTATCCCGTTAGCCCTGCTGTAGAAAAATTATTATATGAAGAGATAGATCGAATGATCAAACTCGATGTCATTGAGCCCTTAATAAGTGCCTGGAGCTCTCCAATGCGCCTTGTGGTTAAACCTAACAAGTTTCGTCTTTGTTTGGATGCTCGCAGGTTGAATGACGCAACAAAAAAGGACGCATATCCTTTACCAAGCATAGATGGCATTTTCTCTCGGTTGCCAAAAACGAATCTGATCTCCAAACTTGATCATAAAGATGCGTATTGGCAGATACAACTAAGTGACGAATCAAAACCTTTAACAGCTTTT